>CAJVPT010003598.1:0-14942 GCA_910592055.1 Acaulospora colombiana
CCATCTTAAGAAGGTATTTAACATCTTTCGCAGGTATTCTTTTCCTTCTTGACTCAATTTCTTTAGCATTTCATAGCCAATCTAGGATTTTCCTGAGGCTTTATTATTTGTGAGTGCACTGAAAGTTTCTTCCAGTTCTTTATGTGTGATTGGTTCTAGAAAATTGTTGTACCATGCATCTTGGATATACTGCTTGGGATCATATTTCTTTTTTCATTCTTCAGTAAGATTGACAAAGTTGGCATCTCACTTTTTGAAGACCTCTTGATGGTATCTTCTTATTTCTTTTTCAATTTCTTTTTTGTTTATCGTTATGTATTCTATACCATCTTGTTTGACCTTGACCCGATCAAGTACTATTTTGCTTCTTTCTTTGTTTGTTAGCAAGTTTACCATCTTCTTTTGATTGTGTTTGAGATTATCACATCTTAGTTCTAAAGCTGATTTGACCTCCTCTCATACTTTTTTGGCTTTTAAGTTTTGATATATAAACTTGGGCTCTTCTATTGTGTCTTGAATATCTTTTTTTAAGGATATCCAGGGGATATTGGAGATGCTGTATTGGATGCAATAGTTTTTTATCTGATAATATGGATCATGGATAGTATTATGTTTTTCAATAGCTATACTGAGTTCCTTCATCTTTGCTATTTCTTTTGATGCCTCTACTTTCTTAAAGACTATTTTTAATTAAAGAGCTCTTCTGTACTGCATAAATTCTGGACTGTATTTGTATCATTTCTCCTTATTTGATACTAGTTTTTTGGTTTCTAATTTGTTAAAAGCTGCACTACAAATTAGATCTTTGAAGGTTTTCCAGATTTTATTTGCTAGTAGTTCTCTTTCATCTTCATTAAGTTCCTTATTGAGTATAGGCTTCAAGGAAGTTTTAAGTTTATAGTTCATGCTTTCTTGAAAGGCTTGCCATTGTTCGAGGGATGTTCCTTTTAAATCAATCCTTTATATTTTGGATATTGTGCAGTGTTTAATGGTCTTGTTTCTTGTGAATAGATTATCATCATGTAGGATTACCAAAAGCTTAATATAATCACTTCCAGTAATTTCTTTCATATCTTGATTATCAAATCATAGGATTGTATATTTTGCCAAGCACTGTGACATCCAGATTAAATCTATTCTGCTATTGCTTGTGGCATCTTGTCTAGTAGGAGTTTTGTCTTTTCCTTTCTATATTGTCTATATATCTAAAAAATCCTATTTGTCAAGAAAGTTAAATAGAGGAATTTCAGGTCACTATGAGGGTCTAAAACATGCCCTAGATGAGGATGCACTATCTTCTGATGGGTTGTATACTACATTAAAGTCACACATTAAAATTGTGTGAAAGCCCTACCCATGTTTTCCTCTAATATGGCTTATTAAATTTTCTTGTACTTTCTTACGTCTATGTCTATTTGATGGGATACAAATCTGTATAATGCAGACTTTGTTTCTTTTTTGTCAACATGTTGATGGCAATCATATAACTATCTGCCTCCTCTACTGATGCTACTTGTTTCATAAGATCTTTTCTTATTAGTAAACTTACTTCTATACCATATGAGATATCTTTGTTGATACTATAGAAGTGTTTGTATTCTTTCTGATTACTAAAGGCCCATTTTGAATTATTGTATGTTAGCTTGGTCTCGCACAATCCTATTATCCCTATGCCTTGCTTGCTTATGTCTTCTATAAGACTATATTGATTAGTTATGTTAGTAATACCCCTTATATTATGTATATCTATTCTTATTTTCTTTTTTCAATATTATTTTTCTTATTTTTATTGTTACTTTGCTTTTTTTTTTGTTTCTCTTTTTTGTTCAAAAAGTTAGTTTTTTACTTTGTAAGAATTTTCTTAGATCCAAATTATCTAATTGTACACTGTTATACTTTTTTTGTTGATGTTTACCCTCCTTTGAAATTTCTACTGGGGATAAACTGGGCTTGTTTTCTCTCTTATTATCTTGGACAACTGGTGCACCTTTTTAGGAATGATTTGCCCCTCTTCTACTATATTTTATTTGTCTATTAGGAGCTGTTCTACCCTCTAGTCTGGCTATTCTGCCACCTAAGTTGTTTAAGATATGGTATAATGGTTCTTCTTCATTTTCTATTTCTGTATTTGACATATACTTGTCAAAACTATTGTACTGGCTAGACCTTGGATTGCTTATAGGTTCTCTATTACTTCCTGTTGCTGGGTTCTTAAGTCTTTTATTATTTCTTTGTCTTCCCCTACTAGTTAGAGTTCTATGGGATCTTCTTTGATCTCTTAAAGATGGATTGCTTAAGTATTGCCTTCTTAGAGATCAATAATTCCTATTATAAGAAGAGGAGGAACTGATCAATTCATTATTAGATAATGAGTCTATAGGTACCTCATTATCTATTTCAACTTTTATATCTTATGCTATGGCTCTTTTTCTTTCAATATCATGGGTCTTTTTATTTTCTGTTACTGTATTTTTAACACTCCATAATAGGCATAGCCCTTGTAAGAAGATATGTTATTTACAGGCTTTGTTGAGGGCCTCTCTTGATACAAAACATATGACTGTGAAGTTTTGTTTTTTCAGTGTAAAGGAGTTTCTTGGAGTGTAACATGCTTTTACTTCTATATCATTGAGCACCTTGACTACCAAACTTGAATAGGACTTGTTTATGTCTAGTAGTCTTGCAAAGTTTTATTTCTTTTTATTAGAATGTCATTAATCTCTCTGTCTGTCAGTTTTTTCCTGAAGAAGATGGCTCTAGTGGTTTCTGTTCCTAATGGGATCATTCATAATGTTTCTGGATTTGTCTTGAGGTAACTATGCCACTTGATATAAGCCTTGACCCTTGTTTTTGTTTTGACCTTGTAGATATGTATATTTCATATTTTACCATACCTTTTGAGATATTCTTTTATCAGGTGTTGTGAAGTTTTGTGTGCTATATCTATTAGGCTAACATGACATATATTCTCTTTCTCTTTTCTTAATTGAAAGATCTTCTTGTTTAATATCTCTATATTTGGTATTAGCTTGGTACCCTTGTTTTCGAGTTGTTGTAAACTAAAAGCTTCTTCCTTTCTGTTTATCTCTTCTAAACATTTGAGAAAATCTTCTTCTTCCTCCAGATGGAAATTCAACCATTCATTTCCATTGATAAATTCTTTGTGAAGAAGATTGCGCTTGTTTCGTGGCAATTTCAATATGCTACTCAAGTATACCTTGATTTCTTTTTCATTATTTTCTGAAATATTGATAGTCATTGCTTCTACTTTGTATTTGCTCTTTTTGTTTATAAATAGGGGTTTAGTGTTAGGGTTGCTTGCCTGTTTCTTGTAGCATAGGAGCTACACTTACTTATATTATGGCCTTGAATTTTGCCTTTGAAAGTTTCTGTTTCTATTTTCTCCTGTTTTTGTTCTTCCACTATTGTTATTTCATTATCTGATGTTGATCCATTTTCTACATTGATAGTGATCTCCATTGAAATGGATGGTGTTTTTGCTGGCTTTTCTTTGATTATATCCAGGTATCTATCTTCTATATAGGATTGAAGTAGATCCTCTTCCTTTTCCTTTCCTTCATGCCAAAGAAAAGTGATATATTGTATAAAAATTCATTCCTTGTGGAATATTGTATTATCTATTTCTAGGATTTTGGCAATAATGCTATCCAATATGATACATGTTTCTAAAGCATCTGCCATCATACCATTGTGATTGGTTATACCTTTTTGTTTGACAATTTGTTGCATAGCCCATAGTTTGCCTGTTTCATCATGTTTTTTTACCAATTGGACTAGTGTGTCAATAATATCGTCTTCTCTATTATTTACTATCTGAAGTATCTGCTTTGCTTTATTTATAATAGGATATATATGTGGATTAATATTATTGTCATATTGTTGTATTGTATTATGAATAATCACGTGAGTGAATTAATATATATCCTTAGTACTATTTTAGTAATTGTTGACAAGGTTTTACATATAATGCTTGTTGTTTTTTACTATAACCTTATTTTTTGTATATGTCTTAATCTTGTTTTGATTAGGCATGTGTCATTTCTCCTTTTTTGCTTAGGTTGTTTACCTGTTTACACTAACTTTGTTGTATTTTTTACAGATTCCTGACACTCTATTTATATTGATCACTTTTTATTATGATAATTGTATTTAATGATCTTACCAATTTAAGTCACACTTGTTGTGCTGTTGTGTTGGACTTTTGTCAAACTTGTTTTGACAACAGCTTAATATATGTGTATATATTTGCACTACTCTGGTGATGTGTTTTGGTATATGTGGAGATGGGATATATACATTAGGCTGTTTAAATCTTGGGAAGCTTTGATGTCTTTCTGAATCTTGAAAAATTTGAGGTTTACTTGATTTATTAAGCAAACCTATTTGCTTTAAGATTCCTTGTAGTGTTAAGAAAGGTGTTAACCTGTACTGGCCTGGTTGCAAGTTCTGTGAAGTTGATATTGGCTCCCCTTTTTTAACTGTAAATCAGTTTATATTGGTTTCCTTCCTTCTTCTTAAAAAGGAGAAAAAGTCAAAGTTGTTGCTATATGTATATATTTTTCAACAATCTTCTACTCTAGGGCTATGTACGAAATGTTGTTTTGTACTAAGATGACTGTTGTATGCTGATGTTGCAAGAATATGTGTCTTGAAAAAGGATGTTTCTCTTTCTTTGAGTAAATTGCCTAAAAAGAAAATTACTAAGGATCTGAGGGATTTGAGAAAAGAGTTTTTTTTTCCTTAGTATATGGGCAAATCAAATTTAGAAAACATTTAAAAATCAAATAATCTTAATAACTTTTTTTAAATTGATAATTAAAAAAAAAATCTAATCAAAAAAGAAAGCATTAGCTCAAGCTAGAATTTATTAAGTATAGAAGAACTATTTAATTAAACATACTATTTAAAAAGGCAAAAACTCTGAAAAAAAGAAGATATGCAAATACTAAATATGGTTATACAAAAATATAATAGAAAACATTATTTTGAACCCCAAATTCAAAATTAATGCTTACAATACAATACTAATAATATGTTATAATTGGATCTTCAAAAATAGATACAGAGTATAATTGAAACACTCAAAACTATTTGTCAAAGTAAAAAAATAAGCAAGCAAAAGAAGAAATCAAAAAGACATTAAAATAAAAATATGATAACCTAAAAAACAATCAGTAAAAAATAATTAATTCAATATTAAATAGAAAAAGAATCAAAATAATATTAGATAGAATCAATACTATATATTATATAATAACTAGGAATAGGTTACAATAAAAAAAGAAAATATTAAAAAAGGGTTTAGAAAATATTATAAAAAAGTCTTCCAAAAATAATATATAAATTATTATTATTTAACAAAAGAGTGGAAAAAAAAATATGAGTTCAAAACAAATATTAATAAAAGCTAATATATAGAACTAATAGAATCAATATCACAAGAAGAATTAGATAATACCATCCAATCACTTTCAAATAATAAAGCTTCTGCGAAATCATAAATTTGTTATGAAATACTCAAAAATTTGAATACTCAAAATAAAGAATACCTTCAAAAAATTCTTAACAAATTTCTAGAAATAGAAATTATCTTAGATAAATAGAAACATGATCATATTTATCCAATTGTCAAATTAAAATTATGGAAATGTGAATTTTAAAACACAAGATCAATTGTTTTTCTTGAAGTTACTCAAAAAAGCTTCACAAAGATTCTTATTAATAAATAAAATGTATTTATAAAATACATGAAATCTTGAAAGGTCCAAACTATACTGGATTATCTAGAAAAAGTATTGCAGAATAGATTCAAGTACTGAACAATATTTATAAAAAACAAGGAAAAACAAAAAAGAAATATAGATATTCTTTCAAGATACTGCTAAAGTATATAATAATATAAGATTAAATATGCTACAAAAAGCAATAGAAAGAATTAAAATTCTTGCAAGCTTTATCAAAATTATAATTGATCTTTTCAAAAATAGAGAGTTTAAAATAATATATAAAAATGATACAACAAAATCAATAAAAGTTGATGATAGAATAGATCAGAATAAAATTATCTTACTTCTTCTATGAAGAATATTCAATAATTCACTGTTGTGCAAAATTCAAAATAATAAATATAAAGGCTATAAAATATTAGTCAGATGAAATCTAGATCTTAAAGACAAAAAAAAATATAAGCTAGAATCTAAACATAAGTAATTATCTTAATAGATAATATTATCTTAATAGCATAATCAAAAAAAGACATGAAGCAGATTCTAAAAATAGCAAAAATATTCTATACAGTTAATTACTATCAGATTAATAGTAGTAAATTGGTATTTATTACTATTAACAATTCTAATCAATATCCTGGTAGAATCAAAGCTGAAATCAATAACAAAGAGATCAAAGAACTAGATAAAAAAGAATATACTGGATTTTTAAATATTTGGATAGAAAATCAGAAAAATTTTGTAAAAACAAAAAAAAAAATCCATAAAGAAATTGATATAATAATAAGGACATTAAAAAAAAAAAGGATAATAAACAAACAGGTCTTATATTGTATATACTGAACAGAATTTTAATATCTAAAATAGAATTCAAAATACAATATAGTATATTATCATAAAAGATATATAATAATTTAATAATAAGATTTCGAAAGTTATTTAATATTAAAAATATATTATACAAAATAATCTTCAATAATGTAATATATTATTTTAAAATCTATAACCTTAAAAGCATATAGATACTACAAAAAGAAAGCCAAGTTACAAGTCTTTATAATAGACTAAATTTAAAGAGTCAGCAAGTCTTATAACAATTATCAGACTCAAACAGATGCAATTAAAATATTGAAAATTTTAGTTACAAAACATTGAATCTAACAAATATTAAAAATAACTCTATATTATAGGTACTCAAGATAGCTAAAAATATAGAAAAATATTTCAAAGCTAGAAATAGTATAATATCTTTGAATAGAAAAGAAGAAACAATATAATTCAAGAATACTTGATTAAAGAAGAGTACAAAAAAGCTACCTTATTCTTATGCAACAATAAATAAATATATTTAGAACAAATTATAAAAATGGGAACTATAAAACTAAAAGAATGAAGATGGATTCAACTCTTTCAAAGTATAGAAAAAGATCTAATTCCAAAATAGATCAATAAATTTGTAAACACAGTACTGCTAAAAACAATAGAAAAATCATTAGAAGTCAAAATAATAATTAAGCTTTATGTGAATTAAACTATTTAATACTTGATAAAGTAAGAGACAAAAAATAGAAAGTTTGATATATCATCAATAAAAAATTTAATAAACTAATCTGAAAAAAAGTATCAAAAAATAAAAAAGAATTAATATACTTCAATTGTAAAGAACAATATAATGGTTACAAAATGATATTAATCCAATATATAAAATACTTCAAAGACAGACTTATAAATAGTTTAAGTATTATAAAAATAAAAACTAACAGTATTCATGAAATAAGATTCTTGAACAAAAGAAAAACAATAAAAAAAGCTAGATATCTAAAGCTCCCAATAATAAGAAAAATATTTGAGCAAAAATTATCAATAAGATTTAATCTACTGAAATAAATATAGATCTTAAAACAAAATATCCTATATAGTAGTTGAATAATAAAAGACTAGAATCATTGAAAAACATGTTCAAGATGATTCTATCAAGATAGTCTTAAGAAAATTATAAAAAAGAATATATGAATATAAAATATATTGAAGTCTTATTCAGATAGATTATTAATAGATTATAGAAAAGACACAATCAAAAATATAAATAATATAAATCCAGACAAAGGTCAAGAAAGTAGATTACAGGCAAAAGTATAAGATTGGATATTCTTTACAAGAGCAGAACTAATTACTATGGTTACAATTTTACTAGTAACATCAATAAAATGCTCAATTGAAATTTACACAATAGTTAAACATATATTTTCAAATAAAATAACTTTAGAAAAAATAATTCAAGAATGATTAATAAAAAATGATTAAAAAAAAAGAATTTGTTTTTCTAGATAAGAATTTTAAGCATAGTCAAAACAAAGAACTTGAAATTAAAACTAATCAAAGTTAAAGCTTATTTTAATATTATAAAAAATGAAATAGTAAATAAAATGGTTAGGATACACTTGGTTCCAACCTTCTTTAGGCAGTGATTTTTTATTTACTTGCAATAGAGAGGCAACTTATGATAGATCTCAGGTTCTTATGTGGTCCAATAAAAACTGAACCATATTATTTTAATATAATATTTTTCAACAGTTATACCTAGTTAAAGAAATTTTACTGATATATATCTTTCATTATCCAAAAAAGCTGATTTTTCAACAATCCTTTTGTCTTATAATGGTAGAAGAGTTTTGAATAGTGATGGGAATTCTCATCAATTATAATATCCTTTAACAACTTTTGAGAAAATGTATTCTTAATTGTAATCAAAGATAATGATGGGTCCTTAAAGTATTTAGCATATAAAATTTCGCAGATCACTTATGTCCCTTTTTGAGGGGTAAAATTCATAGATCTTCACTTTAATAGGGACAAAAGTCAGGAAATACTATAAATCAATAATTTGAATAATGGAGAACAATTGTGTATAGTTTTTTTATAGTTATTAATTTAAAAATTTTAATGTTTCCCAGTGAGAGACATTTTACTTTTGTCTCTACCTCTCCCTTTAGGAACCCATCTTTAATCAAAAAATTGGAGTTTAACATAGACTAGAGACCATTTGGTCTTATTGTCTGACTGGGATAAAAAGAAAATCTTAATCTTGAACTTTGTCTGACTGAGATAATAGAAGAAAAGACTTCAGCTTGAACAAATAATAACTTTTTCACTATCTGATTACTTGTATCTTATTGGTCTTATAGAACTTGATTTGTAGATTAATCCAATTGGAGGAGTAAGTAGAACCAGAGCATCAATTAATTCTTTCAATTATCAATAATGTTATTGGAACACATGAGCATAATCAATAGAAGCTTGTTTACATTTTGTTACTAATGTATTTCATATCAGCCAATCAAATATTAGGTAACATTATATTACCAGAAATTTAGGATCAAACTAAAGTAGACAAAATCTCTCACTAAAACCATAAAAAACAGTAGACATTTTAAGAAAATATAAGACAATATATAAAAAAATGAATAATAAACCTTCTCCTATCAACAAAACCTTTATTTCTTGTTACTCCTAGCTCTATAAGGTGACACTTCACTTTTCAATTCTTTTACTTTCAAAATTTTCTTGCTCTTAGTAAAAAAAATACATATTTGAGTCTATTCAGGTTATTAGAAATCTAAGTTTTTATTCAAAGAAGTTTATAAACAAATAAGGGAGAATAGTAAAAATATTTGAAGATAAGCTTCAAGTTGTTTTAATGAAAGTATAAAAACTTTATTAGCAAGAAAATATAAAACTTCTTATAACTATCATTTTTATGTATAATCAGAGAATCAATAAAAAGAGTTTTTTTTTAGTTTATAATAATTAATATTAAAAAAATTATAGATTTATATAATAAAATATTAATAAGAAAAATTTTTATTATTATAGAAAAAAAAAATTAATAAAAAAAAAAATAATAATAATAAAAAAAGATTAGGTTATAATCCAATAGATTTAGTTAAAAATATTATTAATATAGATTAATAATATTTCAAGATTTTAAATTTTTTGAAAAAATTCTTAATTTTTATATTATATGATCAAGTATTTTAATTTCTAATTAATTATTACATAACTTGTTTTTTTGTTTTTTAAACTTTAAATTATATAAATTTTATTTTTTTATTTTTTTTTTTAACCTGTAATCATGCTGCAATGACATGTTTTTATTGATATATCGAAAGATATCACAATGTTTATAGACTTTTACAAAATGACTATCTTGTCATTATATATTATTAGTTAAAGGACTATACTACTTAAAAAAAATATGAGAAGTTCACTAAACTAGTTTGGACTAAACAAAATTAAGTCTAAACTAGATATTCTAAGTTAAATTTAGAGGATATTATTATGCTCTCCTAGTAGCTTGACATGGAACCTCTAAGTTAATCAAGGTTATTGCCAATAGTTTGTTACTATTGATTATTCCAAAAATAATGAATTACTAAAATTGGTACTAGAAAAAAAGAAAAAAGGAAATTACCATTCAAAGTCCTTCAAAAGGTTCTTGCTTTATTTTACAGTTTTTTCTTAAAAGGGGTTTGCTTGATTAGAATATTCTCTAAGTTTCATGACATTTGAGAAACTTAACTATTCCTGAAAATGACTTCAAGAAGAACATTTAAAGAATTTATTCTTTTGCTGATATATAAATTTGCTTAATGCTAACGAGCCATTTCCATATTACAGAAAAGTTTGCCTGACCAAAATAAAAAAATCTTTTCAAGAACTTTGCCTGACTGGAATAGAAGTTTGGAGATTTTCGCTTTTATCCAAGAAAGTCTTTTCACTACCTGAGAAACTTAATAAGAGATAAAAGTTAAATCTTCTATTTCTTTCCTAGAAGTTGAATATATATGATTGGAGGAAATACTTTTTCTAGAACTTTCTTTCCTATATTATCAATAATGTATCAAGACATGTGAGTATAACCAATAGAAGCTTGTTTATATTTTAAAAACTGATGTATTTCATATTAGCCAATTACTTTTAGTGAGGATTTGTACTATCCAAAATTCAGGGTCAAACTGAGGTAGATAAAATTCTCTAGAAAACTATAAACATGAAAGTTCTAAGAGGATCAAAGCAATTAAAAAGGAAGAAATAAATATTTTTACTATAGAAAATCTCTATAAGTATTTTGTTTCAAAGATTAGAAAGACCTACAGATACTTTACAATCAGTTTTTTTTTTCTTTGAACACTTTCTTGTTATTGATATCAAAGGTGATACTTGACTTTTCTTAGTCACTAGAAGTCAAGTTTTTGAGTAAAAAGGTTTATAGACAATAGGGAAAAGTAGAAATGACTCTTGAAGTCATACTTTAAGTTGTTTTAAGGAAAGTATTAAAACTTTATTAGCAAGAAAGTATAAAAACTTCTTGCAAATATTTTTTTTATATGTAGTTAGAGAATCAATAGAAAGAGTTTTATTATATAAATTTTGTATTTTATAAATAATAAAAAAATTATAAAAGAAATTAAAGTTTTATGAATAAAAAGAATAAATTTATTTTATTAAAAAGAAATTAATAGTTTTTTTCTAATTTTTTTTTTAAAAATTCAAAGATATTTTTCTTTATAATAAAAGTTTATTAATAATAAATTTATTTTTTAAATTTAAAGAATAATTAAAAAGAAAATAAAAGTTTACATTAAATTCTTTAATAAAAAAATAAATTTTATAATATAATTATTAAAAATTGATATATAATTGCATCCAAAAGTTTGAGTCCATTTACTATGTTTTTATTATAAATTTCAACTTTATCAATTTTTAATTTATTTACTATACAATCAAAAATTATGAAATTTTCATATATTATATATTGATACTCATTTCATTTTTTATATTTTTTAAAAAATTTTTTATTAATACATTCTAAAGTTTTATTATTGTTAAATATCATTATTTTTTTATTAATTGTTATATGATTTACAATAATAGTCAATTAAAATTCTCCAAAATTAAAAATTTGATAAATGAAAAAAATTTTTAACAAAATAAAAAAATTATATATAAAATTGTTTTGAAAAAAATATAATAAATAAAACTAGTATTAAAATATAATATATATAAATTTTATATTTTTGATTATATAATTAAGAATTAAAAATTGTTAAAGTTAAACTTTATAATAAAATCATAGTAAGTGAATCCACTCAAACTTTTGGAAGTAACTGTATTTATTTTGAAGTTATGGAAATAATATTTTGTATAATATAAAATAAAATTAATAAAATTAATTATTTTTAATAATTAAAATATAAATATTATTAATTTTTGAAAAATTCAAGTTTGAAATATATTTTTTAATATTAATTATAAAAATTCTATATATAGTATCAAATTATAAATAATTTCTTAATATTATTTTAGAATTTTTTTTTTTAATGCTAGTTTATCCTTGCACCAGGGTAAATATATTTTATTAAAACAAGAAGATACCTAGGGACAATTGGAATAAATAATTACCTATACTGTTTAAGTATTTACAGATCAATGAATAGTATAAAGAGAAAACTATTTATATTTCATCCAATCAGGATAAGATAATTATATAACTGTTTAGTATAGGTATTCTATTTACTAAAACAAAACAATTGAGTAAAAGAAATTTTCACCATATTATTTATATAACTACACCTGATACTTCCTCGAAACATAACAAAACATAGTCTACTGAGTGGCTTATTGCTACCCCAGATTCTATAAGAAGAGGGGTTAATATATCAAGAATTCATCTGTAGTATTCATCATCTCTGATATTAGATATTTCTCATATGAAGCCTTAATTCCATTAATATTAATCAAAAAATTTTTATATTATAATGTTGTCAAGAGAGTATTTTAAAGAGATCAGAATAATTATTTAATAAATCAAAAAATTGTGTTTCCAATGTATTAGTGTCATATAACCAAAAATTTTTCTAAAGGACCCTACATTTTATAGTTTTTTTTCTTGAATTATATGTATTAAAAAAAAAAAGAAGTAAAAAAGAATTATTGTTTATTATTCAATAAGTTTTAATCTGGATTTCTTTATTCTTTCCATGTAATTAATAACATCATAGATTTCATATTTTGTATCCATCTATATAATTGACTTGCAACTTATAATGAATCCCAGATTCTTATAGGCATTGAGGAAATATATTTAAATATGTGAGGTAGCCAATGGATGCTTGTTTATATCTTGGGTTGTTGACATGTTTTTATTATTCAATTACTATACCTAAAACTTTATGTTACTCAAAATTCAAGGTCAAACTGAGATAGACAAAATCCTTCAGAGAAAACTATGAAAAAATACTCTTAAAGCCCTAATCATGACAAGAGAGTAGTAGGTTGTCTTTTAAAAAGTCTTTTATCATTAAACAAGACTCTGTACTATTTTGTAACAGATGAAGAGGAGATAGAAAAGTCAGGTCTACTTCCTTTCAAAACTTTCTTGCCCTAGATAAAAATAATAAATATTGTCTTTTTGGTCACTAAGTGATAAGTTTTTTGTAGCAAGATATAAAAAAAGGTAGTGGGGATTGTAAGAAGACTCTTGAAAATCTTATTTTCAAGTTGGTTTAAAGAAAATAATAAGATTTTATTAATCTTGGAGTATAAAATTTCTTGTAAATATCTTTTTTGTATGTAATCAGAGAATCAGTGAAAAGAGTTTGTGATAATTTTATTATTTTAAATATTAACTTATAAATATTAATAAAAAAATTAAATTTAATAAAAATTATTAAATAATTTAAATTTAATTTAAACTTAATTTTAATTTAAAAAAATATAAAATTTTTTAGATATTTAATAAATTAAATAAATAAAAATAATTTGTTATTTATTTATTTATTTATTTTTAACCTACAATTATGTCATGATGACTTGTCTTTATTGAAAAATTAAAATAAATCTATAATAATTTACAGATTTCACAAAGTGACTAACTCATCTTTATACATAAGTACTCCAAGTTAGATTTTGAAGACAATATTATATTCCCCTAATAGATTAATAATAATCTCTATCTACTAGAATAATTGTCAACAGTTTGTCACTATTGATTGCCTGAAAATCAATGAATTGCTAAGTTAAAAAGAAAAAAGGGAAAACCGATTAAAAGAAGAAGACAATTCAAAGTCCATTAAAAAAATGCAAAAATAAAAACAACCTCTTCTCAAAAGATATCTGTTTAATTGAAATAGTTTTCTTGCTTCACTTAAACCTTAGAAGAAATCTTCTTTTTTATCACCTGTGGCATCAGACAAGTCAATTTACTAATTTTTTATTTAAATAAGTATCAAATTTAAATATTTCAAGAAAAGCATTTATATCTTAGCTTTTTTTCATTAAAGCTTTATTATTACTTAAGGAACTTAGGTAAGAGATAAAAGTTTGCAATCTACATTATCTATCACTTGATCTTTTGATATCATGGAAGTCTTCATTAAAGGATTTAAGTTTTTGGATGCAAATATTTCTGAAACCTTTTTTTCAATTATCAATAATATTATCAGAATACATAAATATAACCAATAGGAGTTTGTTTACATTTCAAAAACTAACATGATTTGTGTTAGCTAATCATTTTTAGTGAGAATTTATGCTATCCAAAATTTAAAGTCAAACTGAGGTAGACAAAATTTCTCAAAAAACTATGAAAATAAAAGCTCTAAAAGAATCAAGATAGTCAAAAAAGAAGAAAATAAGTTTTTTTATTGCAAAAAATCTTTATAAACCTCTCATTTCAAAGGTTAGATAGATTTTTAGATAATTTACAGTCAGTTCTTCTTCCTTTGAAACCTTTCTTGTCATTGTTATCAAAGATATTACTTGACTTTTTTTGATTATTAGAGTCAAGTTTTTGAGTAAAAAAGTTTATAAACAAAAGAAAAAAAATAAAAATGACTTTTGAAATTATACTTCAAGTTGTTTTAAGGAAAGTATTAAAACTTTATTAGTAAAGAAGTGTGAAAATTTCTTGCAAATATTTTTTTTGTATATACAGTAGTCAAAGAATTAATAAAAAGAATAATAATTTGATATTATTTTTTTAAAAAAATTAATTTATATAATAATAATAATAGTTTATAATCAAAATATTATATTCTTATAGTTGAAAGTTGGCCTGACTTACAGTTGCTTCCAAAAGTTTGAGTCCACTTACTATGTTTTTATTATAAATTTCAACTTTGGCAATTTTTAAAT
>CAJVPT010003599.1:0-14940 GCA_910592055.1 Acaulospora colombiana
TTGTTAACTGGATAATTGATACTGAGATTGTCACAAGGCTTCAGGATCTTCATAGGACAAATTTCTTATGGTTTACAATACTTAGAAAGGTTCTAGAATTTAGTATGAATATAACAAGACTTATAAATAGGGATAATGGTATCGATATAATATTTTTTATTATAATTTTGTTATAT
The DNA here is from genome assembly GCA_910592055.1 of Acaulospora colombiana. Lineage (NCBI taxonomy): Eukaryota > Fungi > Glomeromycota > Glomeromycetes > Diversisporales > Acaulosporaceae > Acaulospora > Acaulospora colombiana. The sequence goes on from CAJVPT010003599.1 coordinate 177, forward strand.
TTATTCAATGCAAGGATTTCACATCCAAGATTGGAATCAGTCATGTTAAAGAATTTATCATGACTGTTAATATGTATAGGTGTTATAATAAGCTTAGGATCTTTGTATCAACAAATGTATATAGTGTGATCAAATTTATATTTAACCAGTATATCCAAGTGGAATTGCTTTTAAAAAGACAATTCTCAAAAAAAGAATTAAAGAAATGGTTTATAATAAAGAAATATTCAAAATAGATTTACCAAGAATTCTTTAAACAGTGTCACACAGTATTTCACAGGAAATATGATTCACTCAGAACTCAAGTTTATTAATAAATCAAGAAAACTAGGACAATTCTTTTAGCCCTAAAATTAAAAAAAGATATCCAATCTCATAAAAGAAAAATGATGTTATTCTTAAACTTCCAAAATCAAGTAAAGTTATCTATCAATTTATCCTACTTTTGAACAAATTATGACTGCTTATATACTGTACTTGTAAAAATGGACCACTTGGATCTTCTAGGTCTCCTAGGCTATCTGATCTATAGTAAATTATGTCATGTGTTATATTTTATAAAGTGGTCTATGCTGTATCAATAAGAATATCAAAGAATATCAAAGAAATAATTATAAATAAATAGATAAAAATAGAAATGAAATGAAGATCATGACTAAAAATAACTATCCAATGGTATTAGAGGTTATTTTTATCACAATAGTAAAAATTGGTATAACATTTCAATGAATAATATATTATTGTTAATCGTTAATAATGATATAGATGAAGTAATTAAATTATATCATTCAAAGATTACCTTATCCTCAGAACATGTGTTGATGAATGATATCAATATTTAAGATTAATGTAGATATTATTAGTGTCTTGTATATATTTGTAATCATATTATTTGTGTTAATGCTATTCTTTATTTTAATATATTATTTTTAAATATATTATTTTTTGTGTAATGAAAAAGATGACCATTTTTTGAGAAGGAAAATTTGATATTTGCTATTCCTGAGATTAATTTGATGATTTTTTTGTTTGTATTCGGGATATATAATCACGAGGCATACAAGAGAATCAATCAAGATTCGTATTGATTATATTGTATATATAAAAAATAGAATAAATATGTGTTTTATTGTCATTGGGTCTATGATATAGAGTATTGTTGCTTGAAATATATATAAATATATCATGATAAAGATTGAGATTGAAGTAGAGAAGAGCAGACCAATTATATGATTCAATTTGGTGACATGATGATATCATGGTTATATAGAAGTGTAGTGAATGATATAGTAATGTTTTATTGCATACATTATTACAAGATGTATTTAGGGGATCGAAAGGTAGTAAAAACAATTATTGGAAAGAAGATATTGAATCAAAAATATATGAATATCAAGCTCATATCTTTGAAAAAGTAATTAATATTTTAATTTGATAAATTTTATATCTATCTCACCCCTCCCCTATGTTTTTGAAAATATATAAAAATACTATTTTCATTTTAGTTATTTATTAAATTAAAGAAAAAAAAATATTTTCTTTATTTATTATTAAAATAAAGATAAGTGAGTCGTTACTGTATTTTTTTTTGCTTATTATACAATAATTAACATTCACTAACTCTCACTATTTACCATTGATCAAAATAATGGTCTCACTTTTAAGATGTCAAAAATTCAAAGTAAATATTATACTATACAAACTAGACATAATCCTGATATTTATAAAACACGGGATGAATGTAATAAATAGGTGTATAGTTTTAAATCTGCCCAATATAAAAAATTTTATTTATTTAATGATGCTCAATAATATATTAATAAATATAATGAAAAAGAAAAAATGAAAAAATAATGTTTATCTGATAATGAAAAAATTATAATATATATAGATAGTTCATATTATCCTATTGAAAATATAACTGAAATTAATGTTTATTTTAGAAATAATTTAAAAAATTTATTTGAACCTTTGTATGATATAGTTAAATCATATAATCGTGCTGAATTATATGCAATTATATATATCCTTGAGACTTGTGATAATAAGAAAAATATATTAGAAATTAGAACTAATTCAAGATATGCAATTAATTCTTTAGAGATTTGGATTCATAAATAAAAAGAGAATGGTTGAAATACATCATATAATTAACCTATTAAACATAAAGATATTTTAGTTAAAATAGATCAATTACTTGCAAAAAGATTAAGAAAAGTTGTTTTTATGCATATTTTGGATATAGAAATAGTTTAAGAAATATTATAGCTGATAAATTAATTAAAAAAGGTGCCAAAAAAGAATAATAAAATATTTATTGAATTTAAAAAAGATAAATAATAAAATAATTTTAATTTTTGACTATAAAAATATATACAATATTATTTAGTTATAATATAACTGGAGACCTCAAGTTTACAAGAGAAAGATAATAAACAAAGCAAGTGTAACTTGCTTCTTTAAAGAAGATAAAAAAAAAGGTGTCAATAACATACTGATCATATCAAAGTAGTGAGATGTGATTAGGAGGCTCTGAGGAGCTGACAAATAGAATAAAATAATTATTAAGAAAAATATTTGGATAAAAATATAAATAAAGCAAGTGTTTAATTGAGAGAAAAATAAGAGCAATAGAAATAAAGATAAAATTGGAATAAAAGTATGTTATCCAAATGTATTGAATGAAAAATTTAGGAACAAGTAATGTTGTTGATTGTGTGAATGGTTATTTTAAGTTATTATATGTGATATGTATGTATAGTGATAAGGTATTTTCAATTGAACTATCAAATTCTTTGAATATTGAAGGTAGTAATCTTCAGATAATATACTGTATATGAAGTTTGTAAATTTTGTATCAATAGAACAAGAGGCCAAGATAATCAATAAAAAGTTGAGAGATATATAGTATATGATAAGTTGTGATAAGGTTGGTGCTATAATTGTTGAGAATAATGGATATTTAGAAATTAAACAGAATGAGAGATTGTTGCAAATATATGAGTAGATATTCAAAATGATAATTGATGATATTTCTTTAGATGATATGATGTAATTTATTATGGATGAGTTGAAGGATATTGAGAAGATGTTGAGACATGAGAGTTGAAAAAGTATAAATAAAGTATATGTGTAATCATTTTGATATTAAATGTCTGAAAATTGTTAATATGAGATTCATAATATTGATTGTTTTATAAATTCGTTGATGAAGATTGAGTTGACGAATGATTTGTCAAGAATGTTGGATAAATTGAAATTTGTGAAACAGAATTATAAATATGATAAGTATATTGATAAATTTATTTATACAAGTGTGTGTAAGAATTATTTGCAATGACGATTGAATGAAATGTAATGTGTAAAGAAGGAATCATTTAAAAAGATTAAGGCTGTATTGAAAAAAAAAAAATTAATTGAGTGACATATTGATCATATAAATAAAACAGGTATGATTGGTTAGAATATGAGGATGAAAGTTATGATTGTAAAAGGAAATGAAGATATTGTATCGTGAATTGTCTTGATAAATAAAATATAAATATGAGTGAATAATTTTAAGCACATTTTAAGAATGTCAATTCTTTTGAATAAAAGATTGCTTGTGATGGTTCTGGTTAATTTTGCAAAAGAGGTTCTAGAACCAACTTCTATTTCAACCCCTTTTGATATAGCAATCTTATGTCAGGGTATTGAATTTCAAAAAAACCAGGTTATGAGGTGGTATAACATGTGAAGAGAATTAATTACTGTTATAAGAAATGATCATGAAATTGCAAGTACTGAAGATCTGAATACTGAAATAGTAATGCTTCAAGTTGAGAATGAGAGACTCAAGAAGTAATTTGTGAATAGAACTTAAAAGATAGTTGATATGATAAACTATATTCATGAGACTTACAGATTGATTAGCATAACTGTGGTATCTGCTGTTTCAGCACCCCATTCAACACCTTGTTCAACACTTTAAACAGAACATTTTATAATTGCATTATAAGTATATTGTATGAAAATATGGATCAGGTTTTGGGTAATGTGAAATCAATTTCTCAAAAGATTGGTTCTGAACTAAAAAAATTGATTGAAATAATAAATAGATTGAGATATGCAATATGTGAATATTGGAATTCTTTAAGCAATTTTAATGATAATACTTTAGAGATTTGAGTTTATAAATCGATGCAATATAATAGTATTAATATATAGATTGATCTTAAATCAATTTATAAGAATGTGAGTTCTCGTTTGATTGTCAAGGATTTAGAGAGAAAATTAAATAAATTGAGAAAAGAGATTAGTAAAACCTTGGGATCGAAAGATATGCCAGTTGATGACTATATTTGAATAATTTTATTATCTTTATCATAATTTTTGTATTGTTTAATATATATTTTCATATTATTTTATGGGACTATCATATCTTAAATTGTCTTGGTAAGATAAGTATAAATAAATATGAGGTTAACATGATTTGAAATTACTATAAATGGGTTGTCAAAAATTGAATATTATATTGCAATATTTTTTGATACTTAATTTAATAATATTGTTGACTATTATTAACATATTAATTGTATATTATATATTTTTTATGGAATTAAAATTTCAATTTGAGATCTTGATATATTTCAAGTCTTTGATTCATGATATATTGATTACAATAAAAAATAAGTTGATTGACATGACTAATTTGATAGGTAGTTATATAAATACCATGGATTAGAACAATAAAGAATACAGTGCAACTAAAGGGATTATAAAAAAATCTGAAAAAACATCAACAACAATGATAAAAAAACCAAAAACAAAAACATCTACAAAAGTGATAAAAACATTGGTATTAATAAAAAAGATAAAGAAATTGGTATCCATAAAGTCAACAAAAATGAATAATTCAAATAATATAGAATTGAGTGATAAAACATATTGACTTGCAATCATAGTTATTATAGTTGTTGTTTCAGGCTTGAGCATAGTACATATAAAGGGAATTGTAAGTGTTGTTTCAATTCAAAATATCCAAACTTAATTATTGTAAATCAATGCAACAATGAAAAATTTTGAAAAGAATTTGTGAAGTGAAGAAGATGTCAAGAGCTTTATTAGATAATATCAATATCCTTCAATTATAGTTTTAAAAACATATAATACCTATAAACTAGTAAAGAATTATTTGAGCAAAATTACATTTTTGATTTTAATCCAAAGTATAAAGATTTTCATATGTTATATTATGCATTTTTGTTCAAGTTCAGAATATATTATAGAAATGAGGTACTTGTTCATGATCAATTATTTGAGTTTGGAATAGATAATTCGTTAATAAGTCCTTTTAGAATAGATACTTTGAAAGGTTAGATAGTGGTACAGATAATAATTGTTTAATATAATATGATATGTGAAGAACTGAATGCTCCTTTAGTTTCGAGATACATTAAAGTTGAAGATTTGTTAAAAGATATTAAAAATTATCAATATAGTAGGGTAAAACCACTATTCAATAAGGTATATGATCAGGAATATATGATCAATTGCAATACTTTGTATTATATTACAGAGCATATGCTGTGTATGATATTAAATATTAATAAAGATTGGTGTATGACTAATATGTAAATGAAAAATGATCAATATGTGAGATTTTAAACTGGATTATATTGACACATAACATTAGTTAGTTACATGAATTAATTTAGAATTATAAAATATCACAGTATAAGTAATGAGAAGAGAAGATATATATTTGCACATATTCAAAATTTCGACAATATTGATAGTGATTTTTTTTCAATGATTGGTAATCTGGAATATGTGGCTCAGATGATAGAAGGATATTCATTTTATTTAAGTTTTACAAATTGTAATTATAATATGAATGAGAAGATAGAAGAGATAAAAAATATATTAAGATTGATTTAAAAAAAGATTAGTAGAAAATGTGAAGAAGTTGAAGTTGACTATAATAATAATGAAGTACATGTATTATCCAAAAAGAAAAATTGATCTAATGCAACACTAATGACTTTAAATATTTCAACTTTGATAGAAAATAAAGTATAAGAATTAATTGAACATTGTTATTATTTTATCATTAATTTTTTATTAAATAGATAGAAAGCCTTTGAATATGATTACAGAAATTGAGACTATAACTAAGATAGTTATACAGTAAGAGAATCAAATTTTGATATGAGGGTGATAGTGGGTAATGATAGATATCGATCTATTATTTTTTTAATGAGAAAAAAACAAAGAAAAGAATCTAGTAATAAGAAAGATAATAAGAAGAAAGATAATAAGAAAGATAATACATTGTTTAAATTTTTTTTTTTTTTTTTTAACCACAACTGGTATTAGATATGAGCCTTTTATTAAGAATTATCTTAAACCTGGACCTGGGTCCTTTGGCATAACACCAATTATCTCTTACAAACTATATATCTCTATATATATGCAGATTAATGATAACCTATCATGGCTTGTCCTAGTTAAACCTACACATCACTCTGAAAATAAGGCAGACTCAACTAGGGGCCGGTGGTTGATAACAGCAAAATGGCACTATTGGTATAGTTAACAGATCAGTTTACAAAAAGACTCTTAATATTTATATTAACTTATATACTAGATTGAATCCACAAGGATTATTTAATTACTCAGATACCTTAATACTTTTACTTGAACTTCAGAAGAGATTTCTTTCTTCTTTGTCACTACCTGCGGTATCACAAACAAATCCTGTTCGGTAAGTTCTTTATTTAAGCAAGCATTGGATTGGGATATTTCAAGCTAGAGTGGTTAAGTGATGGTTTGGTTAGAGAAATCAGGTTCTTTGTTGCGCTGGGCCTGAAAACCAGTTTAGGTCAAGGTAAAGGCCATGGGTCTTTCCTTATTAGGGGCCATGATTCTAATAAGGCGTGATCATCCTATGCCAATCTTTTGAGGGGATAAGCTGATCACAGTTTTTAATGGAATCTTGGGAGAAAATTAAAACAAGAGGATGTCCCATTGTCATATTCCTTGAATTGAGTGATAGTGGTATTATCAAGTATTCAAAGCAAAAGCTCTTATCTAGCTGTTCACTTCTGACTAACATGATGGTAGTCTAGGTCCTCAGCAAGTACAACCTTATACTTTTGGTGCTGCCAGATGAAATTCCCGCTGTTACTACCTCTTCTCTATTCATATAGCTTGGTAAAATAGCTAGTGATTATAGAAAGGTATGCCTAGAGTTTTGAAAGTGTAGCCTCCTTTGCTACAGATTCACCTTTCAATCATAAGAAGCCTTGTTTTGATCTTTTTTGTATTTGAGCCCACTGTCTTAACTAGGGAAAAACCTTGATGTACCATGGGGTTGATGATATGGTTTGGTAAAGAGAAGGAGTGAGAAGCCTAGGAAGAAAACCTTGGAAAAAGGAAAAGCTATCTGTCAGCAGGAAGGGTATAAAATGAAGGGGTAAAAGATAACAGGGGGGAAAAAAAGAGAACATGAGGGGGAAGGTTAAGGGATTGAGAAAAAAATAGAAAATATAAACATATTCTTGTCGATGATGACTCAGGCATACACAAAGTCTCGCACCAGGAGTGTTCTGTCCCAAAAGACATTTTCCTTTGTCTCAGATATTTGCCATGTGCAGAGTTCAGATCCGCTTATGCTTCCCTAGATGTACTACTGCTTTCTATACATCAACAAGTCAGATAACAGAGCCTCGTGTGGTATCAGCACAACTTAGACTTTGTTCACTGCATGTTAATATTCTCGTATAGAGGACGGAAAGGGGAAGGGGGAAAGAAGAGAACTTCTTAAAAAGAAAATTTTCATGAAGTAAGGGGAAGTGGGAAAGAGTTTTTTTTTTACATTGTTTAAATTTTGAGAGATTAATAATTAAAAATATATAAATATCTATATAAATTATCTTGGTGAAATAAAGTTGAGGGATAAAAATTTATATTATCATATTTTTTATTTTATTTTTGTCAAATTTGATTGTTGTTAATTTGAGGTTGAAATATAAGAGATGCAAAGGATGTCAACAATAAAGAATCAGATTTTGTAGATGTTAGGTTGTGGTTATCCAAAATAAAGATATGTTTCATTCTGATATTATTGTTGTTGAAGTTTACTTTGTTGGTATATAGTTAGGATGATGATAGAGAACCTCATGTGATGGTTTATCTTCAAGGTTTGTACATGAAAACTATGAAGAAGAAATATATATCAATATTGAATAGGAGATGTAGATTGATGAATAAGTATAATAATGGAATATATTTGCAGAGAGAAAATTTGATTCAACCTGTTCACAAACATATGTAACTGAATTATTTGAAAAGTATTTTTAATCAATTTCTATCCTTATCTACAATACTATCACCAAATCGACAGCTTGAACAATTGTTAACTATCATATATAATAACAGGTATATTCTGATATTTAGAAAGCAAGGATGAATCATTAGTTTATATAAGGAAGGAATATATTTGAAATTGTTAATGTGAAATCATTATAAGAATATTTATAAGTTGAAGAAGAAAGAATGGATAAATAGGATACATCGTAAGAAGAAAAGTTGACATAGTCGAAAGAGTTGAAGAAATAGAAATTAGTATACTGTAAATAAATGTGATATATTTTTTTAAAAATAAATAAAGATGAAATTGATTGTTATTATGATTGTATTGTTTTGTTTGAATTGTATAAGTGGAGCGAATTCTTCCATTAATCCTCAAGGTCGAGATCATAGAAGAGGAGAAGGAGGAAATATTGATCCTAATAATTTGTTGTGACAGACAAGATTTAGTTTGATACAAAGTTCAATTATACCTTAGGATTAAAGGAATTATTATAAAAAAGTAGAAAGTCATTCTGATTTAGCAAATCAGTTACCAATATCTTTGCAATTGACTTTAGTACGAGATAATTTTATAGTAGGTAGAAGTATTTGGAAGGATAAGAGCAATAATATAGATATGGTGAATGTTCTTGAAAATAAAAATGTATAGGGTACGAGAAAACATTTATCTATTGAATCAAGAGGATCTTAAAAACAGAGATTTTGAACACCATTGTAAAGATCTCGATCTTTATCTCTATATATAACCTTGTGGAATATAAAAAATAAGACATCTATATCAATATTACCATTACAAAATTCTATTGATCTGAAATATTCACAATTAAATTCACTATTTAGAAATGATTGGGATAATGCATTTACTTTACTTTTATTACCATTTATAGTAATCCTATGGATCCTGCATATGATGTATTGAAAATAGATCAATATATGCCATTGTTACTTGCGAAAAGTGTATTTTTAAGTTTGTATATAAAAAATTGATAGAGAAAATATGTGCCTACAGTATATTAAAGAAAAATAGAGATATTATATAATATTATGATATTGGAATTTATATGCATAAGAAAGATAAGATTGTGATGGTACATAAGAGATAAAACCTAGATATGTGATTGTAAATAGAAATAAGACATCCAGATTACATCTGGCCCCAAGGAATCAAAGGTTGAGATAACTTTTGATGATAACACGAGATAATAAGTATGTTTCAATATTAATTGAAAAGAAGTATTTGACAATGTGACATTGTAAAGAAATATATGTTGGAGATGAAAATCAATTTGAACTGATATATAAATATGTGGAAAAGGGTTGGGTCAAGAAACGATGTTCGACAAGTTTTGTTATAAATAAGATACATGTGTGAAGTTTGTTTTTTAAAAAAAAGATAAAAGAAATAATTTTAATTATTTTGATAATTTCAATTTTAAATTTTGTAGCATACGAATCATTTGCAGAATATGTATAAGATCTTTAAGAAAAATATAATTACATTGATAAATATTATTTGGATTTATTGATGTCTTTAATGAATTGAATTTCAAATTGTATAAATATTATTAAACGATATAAAGAAGACAATACTATTGATGAAGTAATATGAAATAATGTTGATAAGTATAAAGATTATTATTATATTATGCAAATAATTTTGAAAAAATATGTAAAACATTATCAAGAGTTAAAATAGAAGATGAATGAAAAGAGGAAGAATTTGTAAATAATAGTTTAAATTTGTTTTTATTGATTTTCTAAATTTAACAATTCTTTATATTAATATGTATTATCATGATTGTGATTGAATTATTATACATAAAATTTATTTTTATATTTTGGTTTTATAATTAAAGTTACAATGTATTTGAGAAAAAAATTAAAAATTAGAATAAAAAAATTGAGAAAATTGTATTGAAAATAGAAGATCAAAATGAATTTCTTAATGATATGAGAATTAGTCTTGCCAGTACAGAAAGAATAGTTAATTTAATAGGATGATCTTTGGATAACATTAAAGGAAAAGTTGAAAGTAATGAAAAGAGAATTGATATAATTGAAAAGACTGAAAAACTTTTGATTAATAAATTGATCACCTCAGAGATAAGATTGATAAAGCTATGCAATATCCACTTTCTCAATTGAGATATTTGTATCTGTATCCACCTTACCAAGTAGGGTATTTGTATCCACTTTCTCAATTTGATTATCTGATCCAAGCAGGATGTATTATTTATATCCATCTTAGATAAATTATTATCCTTTACTACTGTATTCTGATGACAACAAACCTTTGATAATAATGCTGCCGCAAGATAAACTGGCAAATTCAGGTATTGATAACCTGAGATAAAATTATGTATTTTTTTAAATATTTTAAATAAAGTTATGTGAAAATGTGATTAAAATAATTTTAAGATTTACATTTATGTTGTGTGATGATTTAATAAATTTTTGTTAGTATTGATTATATATCTAATTGGATTGAATATTGATCAATTTTCAGGAATAAGACTATCTCTACCAGAATGACAGAGGATCTTCACTTTCTTTCCCAATTCACTGATTCTCTGTGGCATAATTGAATTTTTATTTGTGTATGAAAATTTCTTTTATTCTTTTTGCAACTTTTTTTCATTTCCAAATTCCTTTCACAAAAAAAATTTTTGTGATTTGTTTTTAATGTGTATGTGAAGTAAAGATCAGAAGAACTCAAAAAATATATAAATATATTTTATTTTCTTGTTATAAAAATCTACGAATAGATGTAGTCACAAATGATATTGTATAAATTCTTAGCTTTATAGTTTTTGAAAATGTCTAGTAGTCAAGGCTCTTGGAAACAAGAAAATGCTCAGCTCACAGGTTCTCGAAAATGTTGAGTGGTAGAGGGTCTTGAGATTATTTATAATCAAAATTTCATTCGAATGTTCTTGTATTCATCTTGTAAAATATTGATTAATATTTATTTGAAATTTCTTAAAAATTTATTAGAAATAGAAGCAAGAAGAAATTTCAGTCATTAATTTGAGAGAAGAGTTAATGAGAGGCATAAATTTTCATTTACAATGATTATTTTTACTAATTATGAATATATTAACTGTTAGACTTCAAAAATGGTAAAGTCGTGATCTTGTTTCTCCAAAACATATGAGACATGCTTTTCTATTGATATGATATTGTTAATTTCAAGTGATCAGGAAGACATAATTTAAAAGATACAAACCTAAGTCTAAATTAAGTACTCTAGGTCAGATTTAGAAAACAATATTATACTTTTTTAGTAGTTTAATATAATACCTCTAAGTCAACTAGAATCATTACCAATAGTTTGTTACTATCGATTATTCTGAAAAATGATAAATTACTAAAGTATAGTATTGGAAAAGGTGAAAATAAAAATACAATTCAAAGCTCTTCAAAAGGTTCTTGTTTCATTTCACAGTTTCCTCTTGAAAAGGATTTGTCTGATTGAAATATTATCTAAACTTCATGATGTTTGAGAAACTTAACCATTCCTAAAAATGACTTTATAAAGAACATTTGAGGAACTTATCTTTCTGCTAATATACAAATTTGCTTATTGCTATTGAAGCCAACACTATATTATGGAAAAGTTTGTCTAATTGAAATAAAAAAATCTTTTCAAGAACTTTGTCTGACTGGGATAAAAACTTGGAGACTTCAGTTTTTGTTTAAAAAAGCCTTTTTATCACCTGAGGAATTTAATGAGAAATGAGAGTTGAATCTATTTGCCTATTTATCACTTGCCTATTGATATCATAATTGTTTTCTGAAAGTTGAACATATATAGTTGGAGAAAATACTTTTTTCTAGAATTTTCTTTCTTATATTACTAATTATATAATGAGACACATGAGTGTAATCAATAGAAGCTTGTTTACATTTCAAAAACTAATGTATTTTGTGTTAGCCAATTACCTTTGATAAGGTTTTATGATATCCATAATTTAAGATCAAATAGAGATAGGACAAAATTTCTCAAAAAGACATGAAAATAGAAGTTTTAAGAGGCAAAGACAGTCAAAAAGGGAAAAAATAAGCTTTTTTACTATAGAAAACTTCTATGAATCTCTTGCTTTAAGGATTAAATAGGTTTTGAGATACTATACTTCATATTTAGTTCTTCTTTCTTTGAAAACTTTCTTGCTATTGGTATCAAAAGTATTACTTGACTTTTCTTGATTACTAGGAATTAAGTTTTTGAGTGAAGAGGTTTTGTATACAAGAAGAAAAGGGTAGTAGTGACTCTAGAAATAATACTTCAAGTTGTATTAAGGAAAGAATTTTGATTTTATTAGCAAGAAAGTATAAAAACTTCTTGTAAACATCTTTTTATATGTGATTAAAGGATTAGCAGAAAAAGTTTTTTATTTTCTCTTACTAGTAGAAAAATATTTATTTAGCATAATACCACTTGTGTAATATTCATTAAAAAAATAAACAATTTGGTATATTAATAATATAAATAAATCATTAATCAATTTTTATTATTAAAATTTTCCTTAAAAATCATTAGACATTTGTCAAAATTTGCACATTTGATGAATTTTTAATTATATATTATATTTATTATTTATAGAAATTATAGCTAAATATTTACGAGAGTCTTGCAATTTGAGATTCTATATCTAAATGGAATAAATCAGTCAAAAATATTATAAATAGGAATTATATATTCATATCTAACTGAATAAAATTCAGTACTTCACAATTCAACATTTATATTATTTTCAGATCTGAAATAAAATCTATTTTTTGTCAAATTAACCAGTTCGTACTACCAAAAAAGATTAATTCATATTCAATAACATTATTCGAAAGTTTATCAAATGTATAAAGAAGAATTGAACTTGTCCTGAATATAAATCAACACTTCCATCATAATTCACGAATCTAGCTAATATAAATTAGCTCTTAATATTTTATTAAGATATAACAGAATTGAATATTTCATTCCAATTCAGCATCTATCATATTGATCTGCTCTATTCTGAATAATTATTGAATTTTCATTATCTTTTGTAAATAGTCTCTGCAAGTCCATAGTTTCATAAGATGTCTTATAATATTCAACCAATAGATCTAATATTTTGATAGATATTTCTAAATTTGGTTTTTTCAAATGCAAAAGTTTATCTAGAAAATGTTCAGATCTATTGATTATTGTTTCATGAATATTATATAATATGTATTGTTTAAAAATCAATATAACTTATTAGTCAAAAACTAATCTAGTTCAGAAATTGAGCCAATATTTGATCGATTATTTAAAATTTCAAGCCTCTGATTATTAGGATAGAATATAATTAAATTAATAATTTAATGATTATTCATCAATTTTTGTATTAATTTGAGTTTAATATTTCAGTAACTATTAGGCAATAAATCTAGATTAAAATTTTTAGAATACTATTTCTGAATATTAAATTTATTAAAAAACCTACCTAATTTATTATTCATTCTCTCAAATAAAAAGCATCAAAATATATACAATAGTTTATAATTACATATGTATTTATATAAATATAATAAAAGATAAATATTCAAAGTAATTTTTTCTTTTCTGTATTTTCATCCTATTAGTTTAATTATTGTGACTAATCTTTTGTAAATCTCATTTAATAAATTTTTATCCTAAAATTTAGCATATTAAGATTTGAAAAATCTTAACAAAATTTATTAGAATTTGACAATCCACATCTGAAAAATGTTTTCATAGAATGATAGTTATATACTGTATATTATGAAAAAAAATTTTCACTGATTGGCAGTAAAGTTTGAAAATCCTTTATCACCATCTACTTTTCTTGAAATTTAGTCAATATTTAATGGCACTTGAAAATTTTCCATCATTGATTATATTTTATTCAATACATTATTCATTAGTATTCTTTCTTTTATCCATATTTGTTTAATGAACTATTTACCAATACCTAAGAAAAGATTGTATATAGAATCAATAACTAAATGCTAAATTGAATTAAAATAAGGTAGGCAAAGAAATTCAGATTATCTGGTATTGTCGTGGGCTAACCCAGCAAGTCCATCACTAATTCGTAGCACCTCACGTAACCCAGATATCTCATAAATATTTATAAAGAAGAGAATGCCTCCTATAAAGAACACTTAGGAAGGTAGAGACGTGATAATTGACTTGGTTAAAGGTAAGTATTTTTTTATTGCATTCTGTTTCTTTGATGTATCATTAACTCCTATTTCTATTCTCAATAAGGGTTATTTTTCCTAACACATTCAGTTCTACCTTTTCAGTATATTGTTATGGGTCACATAGGTAATGCGATTTACATATAACGGTCTAGAATCCAAAAACCCGAAAGTCTGGCATGAAAGATTGAGTGTTGCAAGGTAAGAAACTATAGATAAG
>CAJVPT010003600.1:0-14937 GCA_910592055.1 Acaulospora colombiana
GTCGATGGTATAGTTTTTATATAGTATTTGTTCTTTGTCTAGTTTATTAATGGTATTCTTTTTAATTGTACTGATAAATTCATCTAGTGGTATGGTATGTGTTGTGTCAGGAAGGGTTTTATTAATTTCTGTTATTGTTTTTATAGTCACTCTTTTCTTCCAAGATGTGCTTGATTCTTCTTGTAGGTCCAATTCTCTCCTGGTATACCTTAATTGGACTGGTGCTTTTTAGAAGCGATTATTCCATCACCTTCCTCTTACTCTGTTCTGGTTACCTGTTTTCTCCTTGATTATATTTATTCTAGTATTTAATCTCTTGAGATTATTTAGGATCTGGCACAGGAGATCTTGATCACTTTTACTTTCTGGATAAGAGCTTTGCGACCTATTATGCTAAATTCTTCTTCTGTTACAATTATTGATTGGCTCTCTATTACTATTGGTAGTAAAGCATCTAGGAGTGTTTGGTGTTCCAGCCATGTATTTGTTGCCTTAGAAGTTGTGTCTTTTTCCTTTTGTTTTTTTTTCCTTAATCTGTCCTTTTCTTAGAGTCGCTTTCAATTTCTTAATCATTCTCAGATATTATAGGCCAGTTTGTTCTGTTGTTATTTCTGATATCAGTTTGGCCTAATTGTCTTGAGCGTAGTTCAATATGTATTGTTTCAGGATGGATTTCTATTTGTTATAATTACTACTCTCTGTTATGGTCACTTCTTTATTATACACTGTATCCTTCCTGAAGTGCTCTTTAATACTCCAGTTGAGTTTGTGACTGTGTATAGATATATATTGTCTTGAGACTTTGTGCAAATCTTCTGTTGTTGCAAAACAAACTACTGCATATCCTCTTCTTTTTAAAGTGAAAAGGTTTCTTGATATATAACATGCTTTGACTCCTGCATACTGCATTGTTCTTGCTATGAGACTTGTGAAGGTATTGTGTATACCATACAGTCATAAGGATTGGCTGTTACAGTTTTTAAAAATGGCATCAACTTCATGGTCATCTGGTTCATATTAAGTGAAAATTGCTCTAAAGGTATCTACTTTGACATGAATGAACTATTTATCCTCCAAGTCTTGCTGGTTTGGGATGAGTCATGCTTTGATTCTTCTTTGAGAATGAGAGTGGTTATAAATATAGATACTTGATACCTTTTCATATTTTTGTAAAGTAGAATTGATTTCTTGATAGGTATGACTGCGATTAAGATCTATCAATGTGATAACCATCATTTTGTTTTCTTCTTCTGCTACCTCTTGTTTAAAGAATTTCTTTTCTGGTGGTGAATATGAAGTTTCCCATTTCTCTGCCTGTATAGATATCAAAGTAAAGTTTTCTTCTTCTTTCTTGTTAATCTTCTCTATACATTGTAGGGCATCTTCCAATTCTTCAAAGGTGAAAGTTGTTCAGACGTTACCATTGAAAAAATCTTTTTTGAATAGTAGCATGTCTTTAGGTAGACTCAAGGCACCTTGAAGATAGGCTAAACATTCTTTTTCTGTATCTCCTGATATTCTGGAGATAAGGATTCCAACCTTGAATTCTCCTTTCTTGGTAATATGAAATGGATTTAAACTGGATATCTTGGATCTGTTTCGTGTATTGTAGGAGATTTGCTCTGCTATGTTTTCTCCTTCAACTCTTTTCTGGATATTTATCATTTCAAGTTCTATCTCCAGCTTTTCCTCCATATCTTTATTACCCATTTCAACTTTGATGTTATTTGGAATTTCAATCTCGATTGTTGGTTAAACTTCCATATCCTCATTTGGAATGGTATTCTCATTTGAAGTTAAATTTCCTACTATGGAGTTTATACACTCACCTTTGGTCTGCAAGATTTCTGAAATATGAAGAGGGAGATCATTTGTGAAAGTATTTTGCTCCAAGATACGTCTGACTTTTTCTTCCAAGAAGGGTGCTATAAGGTCTTCTTCTCTTCCTTGACCTTGTGTTCATAAGTATAGGATATGTGTTTTAAGGACCTCTACTTTAATGAATATAGTTGGGTCTATATTTAAATTTTTGCGAGAATACTATCAAGTATTAAGTATTCTGTTGGTCCTGATGTCAGATTAGATTTGTTTTGTGTGGTAAGAGTGTTAAAGATGATTTGGGTAGCCCATGTTTCTTTCCTCTGATCATGTTTTTCAGTTATTTTGACTATTGTATCGAGGATGTGTAGCTCTCTTTTCTTAGCAATTTGCATAATTCTATGTTTCTTTGTTATATTGATCATGTGTAAAGGAGGATAAAATGCTGGTTTATTGTTTTGTTTATTCTTGATTTATTTACTTCTTTATATTTAGCAAGGTACATGGGGTTGGTTGTTTGTTATCTTGTTTAGTGTCTTGTTTACTCAGATGAGTCATTGATCCTTCCTGTTTGGTTCTGTTTATTTACCAGATTTGATGTTGATCTTCTTTATTATGAAAAATAGGTCATTTATACATAGATACTTGATAAACCTTGCTATGTTGTTTTGGTGCTGAATTGTTTAACATGTACGCGTTCGCGTAACTTGTTTTGATGTTTAGACAGGTATGTATGGAATCAGAATACTCTACTATTTAGTCCTTGAGAGCCTTTGATGTTCTTTTGGGTTTTGTAAACTTTGAGTTTTTCATGATTTATCAGTAGGAACTATTGTTTGTAAAGTTCCTTCTAGTGCCTAGAAAGGTGCAAACTGACATTGGCCTGGTTAGAAGCTTGAGAAGTTGATATTAGGCTCTCCTAAGCTTACTGTGAATCAGCTTATAGATGTGTTTCCTTCTCTTATAAAATAAAGCTATTGTAATGCTGTACTGCCAAAACTTCTGTTAATCGATAGAATGATCTCTTGGGGGAATGGTTGAATGTTCTAGATTGTTATTAAGTCTTGAATCTTTGAGAAATAAGATGTTTTTTAGGCTGGCTTCTCTTTTCCAAAAAAATTATCAAAAAAGAAAATTTTTAAGGAAAAAGGGGATCAGCGAAAAGAGTTTTTTTTTTTTTTTATTCTAAAAAGTTTTGTTACACACTATAAATAATAAATTTAACTATAATTAAAAAAATAAATATTTTTTTATATAATAAAATTTTTTAATAAATTTATTTTATTTATTTATTTATTTTTAATCTACAATAATACTATATGACTTAACCTTTATTGAGAAGATTATAAATATTTATGACATTGCAGATTTTTTCAAATAATAATTATCTTGTTATTATATAAAAGTATTTTAAGTTATTTAAATAACAATATTTCACTTCTTTAAAAAATTGATATATATATCTATTTTTAAATTTATTGTTAATAGTTTGTTACTATAGATTACCTATAAAATATAAATTATTAAATTTAAAAAAAAATAAAAAAAAGTAACAATTTATGATTCTATCAAAAAAGTTCAAAGAAAATAATTCTCTTTTTAAAAAGAATTTACTTAATTGAAATAGTCTTTTTGCTTTCCTTAAGCTTTAGAATAAATCTTCTTTATTATTATATATAGTATTGAACAAGTTAATCCAATTAATTTTTTATTTAAGTAATACTAAATTAATAAATTTCTAGAAAACATTTAAATCTCAACTTTTATTTATTAAAGTTTTATTCTACTTGAGCAACTTAGAAAAAAAATAAAAATTTACAAATTATATTATATATTTCTTAATTTTTTGATATTATAGATATCTTCTTAAGAAACTTGAGTTTCTAAGGACATATCTTTCAAAACGTTCTTTCAATCATCAATATATTTCATGTTAATTAATTATTTTTAGTAAAAGTTTGTATTACTCAAAATTTAAAGTCAAATTGAAATAAGTAAAATTTCTCAAATACCTAAAAATAAAAGTTTTAAAGGAATCTAAACAGTTAAAAAAAAAGAAAATAAGCTTTTTAATTATAATAAAATCTTTATAACTTCTTGTTTTAAAAATTAAAAAAACATTTAAATATTTTATAATTAGTTTATTTTTCTTTAAAAACTTTTTTACAATTAATATAAAAGGTGTTATTTGATTTTTCTTAATTATTAGAAGTTTTTTTTTTTTAAACAGACTTACTGTATATCTAATTTTATTAAATTTCCAAATTATATATATACATTATACATAGTAGAAATATAGAAATGTATATTTAGAGTATAATAAAATTTTAACACTCTTTTCACTGATCCTCTGATCACATACAAAAAAGATGTTCACAAGAAGTTTTATACTTCTTTGTTAATAAAGTCTTTACACTTTCATTAAAACAACTTGAAGCTTATCTTCATATATCTCCTTTATCCTCCCTTACTTGTTTATAAACTCCTTTGAATAAAAACTTGAGTCTCTAGTGACCTGAAAAGACTCAAGTACACACTTTCTCTACCAAGAACAAGAAGGTTTAGGAAGTAAAAGGACTGACAAGTGGAGTGTCACCTTACAGAGCTAGAAGCAACAAGAAATAGAGATTTTGTTGGTAAGGAAAGGCTTATTACTCACCTTCTCACATACTGTCTAGTATCCTCTTAAAGTGTTTATCATTTTTCATGATTTTCTTAGGAGATTTTGCTTATCTCAATTTAATTCTGAATTTTTAATAGCACAATGTCACCTGGCATCTGATTGGTTAACACGAAACATGTTAGTAACAGAATGTAAACAAACTCCTATTGGTCACCTTATATGTTTTGATGATGTCATTGATGATAGAAAGAGTTGATTGGTATCCCGTGTCCACCCCACTTCTCCAATTGGATTAACCTACAAATCAAGTACCATGAGATCAATAAGATATGAGTAACAAGTTTCCAGGTGATAAAAAAGTTGCTATTTGTTCAAACTGAGGTCTTTCTCTCCTATCATTCCAGTCAGGCAAAGTTCAAGACCAAGGTCTCCTTTTTATCCCGGTCAGGCAATAAGACCAAATGGTCTCTGGTTCATGCTAAGCTTCAACTCTTTGATTACAGTTGAGAATGCATTTCTCCAGAAGTTATTGAAGGATATCACAATTAATGAGGATCTCACCACTACTGTTACCCTCTCACCATTACAAGACAAAAGGATTATTGAGGAATCTGGCCTTTTGAGTAATAGAAGATGTATATCAATAAAATTTCTTTTATTAGGTGTGGCTACTGGAAGGTATCACATTGAAACAACATGGCCTAGTTCTTACAGGATCATATAAAAAACTGGAGTCCATCATAAGTCATCTCTCTACTGTAGGTGGATAAAAATCACTGCCCAAAGAAAGTTGAGACCAAGTATGTCCTAGAAGTAAAAGCTCTCACTAGATGATACATCTCCTCAGACAGTATATAAGAAGAAAATCAAGATCAAGAATGAATAAGTTTCTTAGATGGTCAGAAAAGGAAAGAATATCCCAATAGAGCATTTCTTATTGAGAAGAGGTCTTGAGAAGAAAATCTTTGGAGGAAGTGAAAATATTTTTTTCAATTTTACCCTTTCATTTTCTTGTTGTCTGCTTAAATATTTTTAAACACCTCCTCTCCTTATTTCAACCTATCCTTTTGTAGTTTCTTGTATTCCAGTGGCTTGGTCAAACATACGACAGTGATAACCTGTTAGCAATCATGCAATGGATTAGGAGGGTCTTTATCCAAAGACACTATGGAGTGAAATATTGTTCCCAAGGCCAAACTTAGAGGCTTTTATGCTTATGATGAGTTAGTTAAATTAGAATAATAGTTTGGCTATAATATATATCATGCTGCTCGAAAAAAAATATACTTTTGTTTTCACTTGATTAATAAACTGATGATCTAGCCTGGCTACGAGTACTTAAAAAAAAAAAAAAAATGTATATTTAGAGTAATAAAAGATTTGATACGCTAATTTTAATTGAGACCTATTGCCCTTTTTTTTTTACAAAAAAAATCAATATCTTATAGAACATGCTAGTGTTATTGAAAAATAAAGAAAGAAAGAAAAATTTAGAAAATAAATGGTTATATACTAAACTGAAGGAGTATCAATTTTGTTTCTTGATATTATATCTGTCTTGTTTTCTGATTCTTCTTGTGAGTAAAATCTAAAAGAAGAACTTTTACTGAGTTTTTATCGAAATAAGTTAGAAATTATAAGAAAAACTTTATAGTTTTAAGGCATGTGAAGAAGGAATAGTCAGAAAGATTTGAATAGTATAATGATGTTTACATAGATGACTTGAAAGTCTTTCAGTATATTATCATTTTTTTTTTTTTTTTTTTTTTTTTTGCTGACTCAACCTTGTTTATTAGCTTTGATAAAGTAATTTGCAATACATATTGTAGGGATTACAAAAGAAGACAGAAAGTATTTTATATATCATTTATGCTACTAAACTTTCTAAGACTATAGTCTACTGGATGGCTTGTTGTCACTCCAGACCAAGGGAGAAACTAATCTGCCAAGGTAAAGCTAGTACTAATTTCTATATTAAACAAAGAGAAAATAGGAGTGTTGTATTTTATAAAATTGTTCAAATATTTGTTAGTTATAGTAATATAACTGTCTTTGATGACTTGTTCATTGATCCATATGCTATTTTGCTGGACTTTCTTTGCATATTTGTGTTGTTTCTCAGTTTGTTTGTTGATTTCTATTGTTTGTTTCCATTGTTGAAAGATATGGCACCGGTTCAGCCATTTGTGGTAGAGCAGTTCTTTCCATTTATACATTATTTCTTTAATACATTTCAGTGCACTGGGAGAGTCTATTGTAATCTTGTATATGGCTGATATTAGGGACTTGAATAGTACTCCTTTGATGAAAAGTTTGAGTTCAGATGGTGTTTTTAAGGACATTTGTTGTTTGATTTTTTGTGTATAATTGCTCTTCATTGCTGGACGAATATATTCTTTATATATGTTAATTGCAATTTCGTTTACATGTGTGATAAGATCTTGTGGTATAGTGTCACAGAGAAAAGAGTGATAATTATTTTCTATTAGATTGCATCAAGGGCAGAAATTATTAGTGTAGAGTATAGGTTTTCTTGCGTGTAGTTTGATTTTGGTGGATAATTCATTGTTTCATAAGTTAATTGAAAATTTCCTAATTTGTTGATCTTCTATTGATGTCTTGTTATTACTAATTTTAGAGGGATATAAATTGTTGAAAGTTGCTGCCTAGTTGATATATTTGTATTGGCCTGTAAAGTCTGTGAGAGTCCTGTTTAGAACTCTCCATTGTGCTAAACTTTTGACTTGTGAGAGTTTTTGACATATTGTTTTGACAGGAATGTCTATTACATCCTTGTCTCATACTGGGATTATTGTAATGTTTGAGGTGTTGGACGTTAATGTTTCAATTTGTAAAGTTCTGGGAGCCATGCCATTGTTGAAGGGATCGATTTTAGCCAACTGGTCTGCTAATTTATTGTATTTGATTCCTGTATGTGCTAGAACTTTATACAGGTGAATGTTGATGTTTTTTGATTTGCATATGTCTTGAATGCCTAGTAGTAATTTATAGTTTTTATGATTACGAATCACTTGATCAGGTTTTTGTTTGAGAGATTGATTAATACAAGATATTGCTGTTTGATTGTCAGTGTAGAGGTCTATAGAGGATTGAGTGGGTATTGTTACTAATGCAGTATAGATTGCCATAATCTTTGCCCTGGTAAATGATGAGTATTTGTTTACTTATGCTTGGGATTGGAACTCTTATTGCACGTGTGTAATGATGATCCATTTTATGCCCATGTGTGGTATATTATTCTAATCTGATTTAGATTCGTCTGTATAAATCTAGAAAGAATTACTCATTATAGAGGTGACGATATGTATCAATTTGTTTAATATCCTTGGTTCTCTTTTGAAATACTGTTGAATATGGCTTTGTATAATATCATTGTCTTGTATGATTATGTGGGGGCATGTATTGATTCTTCCAGTAGTGAAGTGGTTAAGTGATTGAGTACTGTATGTATTGAGTCAGAGAATATTCGTGTTCTTTTAATATGTAATTGTGAGAGGTTTTCAGAATGTGAAACAGATGTGGTACTGAAGTTTGTTGAAATTATAATTGTGTTTTGTGGTTTGAAGAAGAAAATGCATATGCTTAAGTATGTTATGTGTTCATTAATATCACATCCTAGACATCTGAACAAAGGAGATTCATTGTTTTGTAGAGTATAGTATTGATATGATATTATTTTGTCCAGACTGTTTCTTTGTTTCTTGTCAATAAGTATTTGATTATTTTTTATTGTAGCTGTCCAGTGGGATTTTGTGATAATTGTGTTTGTCGCTGGGTACTTTGTAGAAAAATATTGGTTATATTTGAATTGAGATATAGCATGGTGATAATTGGGTCTCTGAGGAGGTTTTATAGTTCCAGAAACCAATTGGGTGTTTTTTCTGAAGACAGTTTCTTTTTGTATCTAATAAGCTGGCACCATTGAAGAGGATGTGTTCTTTATACATTTAAGAGTTGCCCAGTGAACATTAAGTTATGTTTTGTTAGTTGAGTTCGATATTTGTTGTAAAAATAGGGGGTGACGATATCCTCGATTGTTGTGTCTATTTTTTAAAATATGGAGATTTGGTTGTTATTGTGATGAAGTTGAAAGCTGAATTCATGATTGGCAAAAGCCAGAGAATATCGTATGTTAGGTTGCTTTCTAGTTTATATATTGGCTTCATTAGGTGAGTAAGGATAGAATTGATAGATCAAAATTTATTTTGTAGATTTTGAAGTCTATATCTTGCCAGAGTGTCTGTGATATTTTGTTTATTGATTCTCTGGATTCAATTTGTGGCATGAAGTTGTGTTTGTCGATCCCATAAATGAAAAAGATTATATTCAAAGGTATTAAAAATTGCATTGTTGAGAATTGTATTGGCTAGGCTAAGTTTGTGTTTAAAGATGCTGGTGAGTTTGCTTATTAATGTATTGCAGGTGTTTTCTAATAGAACTATATTATTTAGAAGGTATTCGATGCTAGAAAAGAGGACATGATTGATGATATATCGCATTTGTTTGTCAGTCACTCATTTGCTACCTATAAGTGCTCTAGTTTGCATGACTTTGTGTTGAATTAGTTGCTTTTGATAATGTTTGGAGGCCTTATTATCATACCAAATACCTAAAATTCTGACTGGGATATTGTCTTCACAGCCTGGAATGTGTTGATTTTGCATTTGTACCCCTTGTTCTTTGTCTGAGTTTTTGCCATTAATTATAAGAAGAAAAGATTTATGTGGATTCACTGCTATATCATTGATTATGTAGAATTGTTATGCTATATTTATGATCATTTGTAGCTCAGATTGAGTTTCTGTTATCCATGTAGTATCATTCATGTAAGTACTGGCTGGGATGTTTATAGATGAGATGTGTGGTTGATTTTCTATTGATGTCAGATGTAATGTTTTGATAGTGTATCCTTTAAAGTTATTGTTTATGGTGTATAAGAGAGGATCATAAAAGATTTGCCAGAGGAGAGGAGAGATGAAGTTCCCTTGATCTATTCCATCCATGACATTGTATTATTGTGTGAGGCTGTGACATGTGGTAACTGCATTGGTTCTATCTTGAAAGATAGCTAAAATTATATTGATCATGGGTTGTGGAAGCTTGATATGTTTAAGTGCTAAATTAAGCATATGAATGTTAATAGAGTCATATGCTTTAGACATATCTTGGCTGAGTATCCAGGCTTGTTTATTGTTGTCTTTTGGCTCCTAATATATAAAGCAATTAAAAAGAATTATCAATCTCATAGTTCAAAGAAACCAGGAACACTGGTATACAATCTTGGTAGGTAATCTTATTATATATCTGAATACCAGCAAGAACAAATATATCTCTAATAAAAAAAACTTCTAAACAATCTACTTATTTTCTTTATAAAACTCTCAAATCTTAATATGATTGATATCTACAGATACCATAATTCAAATAGTAAAAAATTTACATGGTCCCAAATTGGTACACAAACTTCATATATAGTAGAGTTAATATGATTTGGATATTCTCCTATTCATTATGGTGCTCAATAGACTTATATATAGTTAACATTCTACAATTCCAATTGATTATAAAGTAGTAATTACACATTTCGAATCCTGATGACTAGAAACATCCACTAAACAATTCAGGTATCAATACTAGAATACCGAACTCAACTGGATTATTACTACAGAATTATAGTCGAAAAAAATTGTTCAAGAAATAAACAATAAAATGCAATGTTGGAACCAAATGATTGAGGAAGAAATCAATACTAACAAGTTATAAATAATATTAAAAAACTGAATACTGGAAGCAGCATACTTTTATATCAAACAATACAAAGAAAAGAAGAGAAAATGTCACAAACCAATATTCAACATTAAGCCTGTTCTGCTTCTCTAACATAACAAACTCAAGAAATAACTCAGTCACCTCAAGAAGTACTTCCCAGGTTTTGAGTATACTAAAATAATAACTATTTACAACAATATCAAGAACCAAATTCCTATCAAGCCAACAAATAATAACACTAATCTCAACTTGGCTATTAATGAGATAGACCTCTGAAGTAAAATATAAAAGAAAAAATATAAAAAGCAATTTGTGAAAAAATTAAATTCATATTAGATGTTTCAAGCAAAGACAATAAAACTGATTCTATATTGACAAAAAATAGATGATCTGATCTTTACTCAATCAACTCAAATATAGTATCATAATTATAAACTAGTTATAGAAAAGAAGACAAATAAGCAAGTTATCACAGATCTTAAAAAAATCAAATAAACCATCCAAACTTACTTCCAAAAGTGAACCAAACATAGAAATATTCAAGACCTAGCCAGTAGTAATTGAAAATTTGAATACAATCCAAAGGAATATATAGTTCAAAAATGGTACTCAATGATAATCAAACCTTTCACAACAATCGAAATCCAAGAAATTTTTAACAAGACCATAACAAATCAATACCTGTACTATTGAATATTTCTTACATAGATTTTAAGCATTTATACAAGGATACTATCCAAAGTATCACAAAGTTCTTTAGCATTATACTCTTTAGAGAAAAAATATCAATGGAATGGAAAAAAGATACACAATCATAATGCCATAATTGATGAAATTAACGTATCCTTCAAACCTACCATAATAATTTTGGTAGAATGGCAACCGAATTCGAATCAATCAATGGAGCTGTCTTAACACTTCAAACAGAAATTAATTGACATTATGTGATTGTCCAAGCATGAAGTGACAATTCTTCTGAAATAAGGATCGAGCTTATTGAGGAAGACATACAATCTGAAGTTTCTTCCAGCTCGAATCAACGATCTTTTTCGAATATGACTTCGGAAATCTGGAACCAGTTTAAAATAATTTTTGATAGAATTATGGCGAAAAAAGCATGTTCCTTAGATGATATGTGTAATGATGTAATGGTTGAGCTTATTGCTCTCAAGGTGGGAAAAATTGGAAAAGATTCAATCAAAAATAATTATTGTAGAGTTAATGATTTAAGAGGTAGTAATTTAAGTACTTGAATCAATAGCAAAACAGTTAATAGTGAGTAACAGGAAAGGAACTGTCATTATACAGGTTAGGACTCAACAAATTTCTTCCCTTTAGATTCCACCTCTATCATTTTTACTTAGCCGACTGAGCTCTTTCTCAATTATAATAAAGAATATGTTTTTTATTGATTTTTAAATTTGTGAATTTATTCAAAGTATTTTCACAAATTATGTAGCATTGGCAATTTTGATTTAAGCTTGAGAAGTGATACAATAAAAATCACTTTGTATACTATAGTAATTATTTTTTGCTTGGTGAACCTATAGATAGGATATGTTCCATTGCACGCACTAATGGCTAGTTCATCGCAGTTAGAATTATTTCATTCAGTGGGTCAATGATGTCATTGGCAAATCATTTGATTGGTCGACAGTACAAAAAATTATAATCTATAAGTGATCTAACTTTTTTAGGACCAATTTCTTTAATCAAGCCATTTCTTATAATGTATCCTTGATCCTCTGCCTTCACTATTGCTTCCATGGTCTTAATTAAATCGTAATCTTTCCAAAATAGTGGTTCGGACTTATCTGGATAATTCAATATATCAGGATAGAGACCACCTATTAACTTAAGATATTCTAATTCATAAATTGAAAATTCACTATTTGTAAAACAATTTGTTTATTTAATCATTTTAGATTATTTTTTAAATTAACAAAAATACATACCCTTAAAAAAAAATCTGATATGTACCTTTAAGCTTTCCTCCAGAAATTTTGTATTCTTTAACATATCTATCAATAATCAGTATACATGTACCAGTTATTCTGTGGACGAGATCGAATTTGCCTTTGAGTTCTTTGCATTCTTTTTTAAATAAAAAATACTGTTATATGTGCTAGTTACATATAAATAGAGTTTCTATAAAAACATAGCATATTGAGGAAGAACTTGCTTTTTAAAATATTCTTCGGCTTCTTCCTTACTCAAATATCAAACAAAATATAGATTGCATACGGGATATGCTAACTAGGCAATAAATGTGAATTAGAATCATATACCTCACATTGCTATCAGTATTGATTATAAGATGGACTTACGATTTATGATTCAGTTAAAAAATAATGAATCAGAAGAGGTAAGCACAGCGTGAAAGCAGTTTTTTTCTTTTGTATTTATTATCAGCCAGTTCAGAATTTATTTGAGAAGAATTTCTCTCTATTCTGAATGCCCAAGTTGGTTAAACATGTTTGCTTTATCAATGATCAAAATAGGTGGAGGTGTATTGTAATCACCCCAAAAGGTCCAGTTTGGAAGAGCATCACTAATGTCATTAAGCAACTCTCTAACATCATCAGAAGTAATTACTCTAGTTTTACTATTTTTACCATGCTCATATTCTACACTTAGATCAGAATAATGGACTCTGAATTTTTTTTGTTTCCAAGAAATCCATATTTTTATTGAGAAATGATTTTAATTGCGAATAATGGACTCTGAATTTTTTTGTTTCCAAGAAATCCATATTTTTATTGAGAAATGATTTTAATTGCGAATAAATTGAATGATATATCCTCCCTGGTGTGTCGAATTGTCCTCCACGGCAGTTGATAAAAAGAGGGCTGAAATCACCTTTACTCATTACCTCATGGATTAATGCAGTTTTTCCAGTACTAGGAGGACCTAGAATGATGTGAAGTTCCAGATCAGAACTAAATGCATCTTTAAACTTAGCAAGTTCTCGTTTCCAATTGAAAAGGATCTTTTTATGAGTAACTTGTGTTATATTATGAGTGACATGGCCTGTTATAAATGTATTTAAGATACAAATATCACTAGTAGGCAAGCATTTAGTTAAACTGAAACTGAGCATAGGTGTGTTACAGTAAAGTGATTTTTAAATCAGAAAAATTTTTCATATATAAACCACCTAATTCAAAAAACATAACAACCAGCATATTTACAAAACTTCAGTATGAAGTACTGGTAGAATACTAGAAGAAAGTTCCAGACGAGACTTACACAAATAAGGCATGAATATTTTGATTATAGCAATTTCCGAGCTTGCAAATTAACAGTTTTTTCATATAAAAATGTTATTTTGTTTGTAAAGCAAATACATAGGAAAGAATTGATTATTTGTTTGGTTGCTCATATTGGACTTGTAATTTTTAACATGTATATGATGCGAAAATTTTTTTCGTACAATTCCGTATGAATAAAATTATAGTCGAAAAAATAATACCATTAAAAATTTTGAGTTTATTCAATTAGACCTAATTCTCGAAGATGATTTGGAATAACTATGTATGGATTCTCATAATACCAGAATACGTACACTCACCTCACAAAAGAAGTATCTGATCACATGAAGATTACTACTCTAAAGACTAAACTTTATTTATGAATAACTCAAAATCTAATGTATAAAAATGCATCAAAATTTTTTTCCTATGTAGTTACAAACTTCCTTTATTCACAAATAAAAAAAAATTAATGCCTAAAACTTGTGAACTTACTAATTTTAAGCATGGCGAAATTATTGGATTGTGGAAAGGTGATCACAGTGAGTGCAATATTAAAAATATTCTTAATAATCCAAAAACAACTATTCATAATATTATTGAAAGATATAAGACAAATCAACAAACTAGTGACATTTCTAGGTCTGGTAGATCACTAAATTGACAAAACGAGATATTAGACATTTTGTAAAAACTGTAAAAGAAGATTGATAACAATCTTTAAATGAAATAACAGAAAAATTTAGTCAATTATTAATAATCCAAATAAGCTCTTGTACTATTCAATGTATTTTAAATGATGAAAGATTTTATGGTTAAGCTGAAAAAAGAAAATCTTTAGTATTTGAAGAAAATTGCAAAAAAAAGATTAGAATAGTGTTATACTAGAAAAATTGGGATTTAGAATGAAATACAGTAATCTGAAGTGATGAATCTTGCTTTTTAGTATTTCAAAATGACTCACATCATTGGATTTAGTGACATTAATATAAAAAATATAATATAAGTTGTCTAATTTCAACAGTAAAATCAAGAAATCAAAGTATAATGGTATGGGAATATTCTACAAAAAATAAGATTGAACCTTTAATTCAAATTTCTGATAAAATTACAGGATCTATATATATTGAAGTCTTAGAAAAATATTTCTTGGCCCACACAATCACTAGATCTTAATCTAATTGAGCATTTATGGGATATTTTAGAAAAAATAGTTTGTGAATATGATCCATATCTAAAATCTTTGCAGAATTAATAATTATTTTAGAAGAAGAATGGAATCAAATTGAATTAGAAAATTTAAACGGTTTAGTAGAAAGTATGTCAAGGAGAATTCAGGTTGTAATAAATAGTAATGGAAATCCAAGGAATACCTTCCAAAAAACTCTTTCTCACAGATCACTGATTTCTTAAAAATTTCCTTTTATGATAATTTTTAAAGGAAAAGAAAAAGTG
>CAJVPT010003601.1:0-14925 GCA_910592055.1 Acaulospora colombiana
GCTCTGTTTTATTGTCTGTGATCCAAGTTGTATCATCCATGTAAGCACTTACTGCTATATTTGTATGGATTCTTTTCCATTCTGTTTCCAGGTTGATGCAACTTTTAGAGATAATTGGGTATCCTTTGAATTCGTTTTTGATTTTTGTAATGAGGGGTCATAAAAGATTCTCTAGAGTAGAGGAGAGATAGTGTCTCCTTGGTCGATACCATCATTTACACTGTATGCCTCTGTAGATCCATAGCAGGTGAGTACGATATTTTGTCTATTCTTTAGCATATTTGTTAGAATGTTGGTTATTTGTCATGGGATCTTTATTCAGTTTATTGCTTTGATTAGCATCCCTGTGTTTACTAAGTCATATGCTTTCGACATATCCTGACTTAAGATCCATGCTTGTTTCTTGTATTTCTTGGTATGCTCGATAATGTTATTTAGGATGTGTATTTGTTCTTGAGTGCTGCTTCCTGAAAGTACAGCCCAGTTTAGTTCAGACAGAATATTGTGCTCTTTGAGGCATTTGGCCAATCTGTCTGTTATGATCTTTATAAAGATTTTTTGACCCATATCTAATAAGGTAATAGGGCGTGTGATATCCAAGTTGTTTTCCCACTCCTTAAGCTTAGGGATTGGGTAGATTGTTTCTTTACTCCATTCTTTTGGGATTTTTCCATGCTTGAGTATTTGGTTGAAAATTGTTTGGATTGTTTCTAAGGCCTTGTCACCATGTTTCTTATATGCTATATATGGAAGTCCATTTGTGCCTGGGGCTGATTTAGCACTACAGCTCCTAATAATTTCCTTTATCTCCTTCAAAGATATATCTTGTAGTACTGGTGCATATATTTTCTCTTTGATTTCGTTCTTTGGTCTATATTCCCTTTCCCAAAGTGGATGGTTGCCTAGGGGTTGTGTTTTCCTTGCTGGAGTCCAAGTATGATAATGTAGTCGAACTTTGTTTTTTATTTCCTCAGAGTCTGTGATGATGTTTATCTCCTCACCTTTTTCTATTAGCTTGTCCAATGTAATCTTTCTATGTGGTTACTCCAGGATGCTGTTGAACATTACTCTCTTGTTGCTTGTCAGAAATGTATGTCTGATCACAATTCTCTGTTGCCTGATTCTCACTTGTTTTTTATTGGTGATGGCTTTACTCATGATCTTGTAAGCCTTGATATTTCGATGAATTACACTTATCCATTCTTGGGGATACTTCTTTGGATCTTCTTGTTGGATTTTTCTGAGTTGTACCACCAGGTCTGGGAAGTGATCCTCTATTAGTTCTAATATTTTGATCACAGCTAGAGTGTTGTCTCCATGAATTTGTCAGATTTGATTTTTCCATATTTGTAGTTTTATCAATAGATCCTCCTGTTTGTGTGTATCTAGATGTATTCTCTTTTTGTAGTAGTGTTTCCTTTTAGGAATATGACTTTTAGCTGCTTTGCTGATGTGATTGCAAAGAGCATTCCATTTTTGGTCAGTTGTTCCTTGTGTCATAGGCTGTTTAATCAGACCTTCTTCAATTTCCCTGGAGAACTTTGTCCATTGTTCTGCACTGGTAAGATGCCAATTATATTTGTTATTTGGTTTATGTTGTGTTGTTCTCTTTCTTGTGTTTAGATTCCTGACTTCAATCTCCATTACCATGGGGATGTGATCACTGCTTATTAGGGGATTTATTATATCCTCAATGGTAGCCTTGCTGTTTTGCCAGGTGGTGGTTTGATTGATCCATATTTGATCAATTCGACTTTTGCTATCTTCTTTTTTCCATATATACTCTTTTTTTTGTAGATTGTGGAGTCGGAAGGTGTCTTCCAGGTTATTGTTTAGAAGCATCTCTATTTGAGAACCTGATAGTTTGTTTAAAGTGGTCAGTCTTCTGTTACTGAATTTGTCTAGTGATGGGTTTGGTGTATCATTTAAGTCTCCCAAGACCATAATGTTCCAATCTTGTTGATTTGCTTCTTATATCAATTTGGCTAGGATGTTTAGGGTTTTTTTGTCTTTTTTCATATCTTGGATTTGCTGGAAAGTAGATACCAATGATTCAGATTTTCCTTTTGTTCAGGAAAGACAAGTCTGCTCAGATTAGTCTGCCTTCCCATGTTTGATGACTGTAAAGGTGTGTAGCAATATCTTTCTGTATAATTAGGTTTAAACCTTATCCGATCATTTGTGTTTCATCGTGGGTCCAGATTATGTGGTATTCAGGATGTTTTCAATACTTTGATTGTGCTAAGGAGCCATTCATTTCTGTGATGACTATTATGCTCCATTGCTATATATAGCACATGTTGAACCAGGTTTATCTTTTATGTTCTTCTACAATCCCTTGACAGTTGAGGGTAGCTACTTTCCAAATTGGTGACTGGAACTTCTCTACTATTGCATATTTTGATTGTTATTATTGTTAAGTAGTGTTTGATGAGAGATGAGTTGGATGGTAGGGTTTTCTACTATATTTTCTATTCTGTCTTCTTGAATTTCTTTGGTTGATTGGGGGGCTAGGATGTCTTCGATAATGTTTTCTTCTTCGGGTAAAGTACTTATTGTGCTTCACATATTGTTATTATTGAGTTGATGTTTTTGTATTTCCTGCTATGAGCCCAGTAATTACCTCGAGGACTCTGGTCATATTATTATCCATTCTATTAATTGATGAGTGTAGTTGTTGTTGTTGTACTTGGATGCTGTTTCGCTGGTTTCCTGTCATATTTAGTTGTTGTATCGTTGCTATGCTTGTTGAGGAAATTGGTTCCTCTTCAGCTTAACTCATGGTCTAATGTCTTTCCCTTTTAGAAACATAATTCTTTCAGCAAAGTCTGTGATATCTTCTTTGATAGTTGTGATTTCTTTTTGGGGATCTTTCAGAATTGTTAGGATTTCATTGAGGGTATTATATCCTTCTTGATATTTTGGTTTTTCCTTGTTAATGTGGTTCTGTCTGACTGCTGCTACATATGAGCCTGGACGTGTCCTTTTGTTTTTGGAAGGGTTTGTCAGGTTTCGGACTGTGCTTGTTGTGCTAGTCTATATTTATTGTATAATTTCTCAAATTTGTTCACTTGTTCATGATGGTATTGTTGCTATTGTACTCTTCTCTCCTTGGATGGGCACTTTGCTACTAAGTGGTCTGCACTACCACATATGGTACACAGTTTTGTCTCGATAGGTTTCCATTCTGTAATGGTTTCACCAAGTTGAAAACTTTGTGCTACTGCTGCCACTAATTCTTCCATGTTTCAAAACTGATTACTGCAAAGTGTTTTTTCTTGTATGACATGTATCTTGGAATGTAACATGTTTTTGTCTTGCTTTGTGTACAGATATGACGTAGGTCAAAGGCTATAGTATTTGGTGGTAAGTTGGTGAGTTTGACTGCAATAGTGCTTCAGTCTTTCATTTGTTGTAAAGACCATTGTGCGTCGAAGATTCTGACTGAGTCTGCTTTCATGGGAATGCTCCATTTCTTTACGATTTGATCTTTCTCCTCTTTTCTGGAAAAGGTGTTAGTTGCAGTTTGCCACATTTGTTGCGTAGACATGCTGATATTGGTGATTGCTCCATATTTAAAAAAGGTTTGTTGCACATCAATGAATTTTGTGTCTAAAAGGATGTCCCACACTCTGATACTGTTTTCCCTTTTTTGTTCTGGTGAGGTGTTTGCCATGTGTATAAGATGTTTATGATTGGTGTCAGGTAAGATTGTGTTGCATGCTCCGTCAGCTACCTGTTGGTCTCCAAATATAGCAATAATATGTTTATCTTCATTTTTTCTCTTGTTGCGAATTGCGATCAAGCCTTCGTGATAGTTGAGGCTTCTTGTCAAATATGTGATTTTTTGAGTGGATGATTTTCCTGGGATTTCGATAGCTTTTATACTGACTTTTACTCTTTCTCTACTATACTTAGTGCTTCTATGAAAAGGGATCTTGGCCTGGGTTTGTGATAGGAATTCAAGTTTTCTTCTGGTCTATTCCGTGAATGGGCAGTTTTCCTATATTCTGTTGTGTTCGTGGACGAGCCTGGTTCAAAGTCCTCTTCCATGGTGTATTCTTCTGCTTCCGTTTCTTCATTTCTTTCCTGGGTTCCCTTGTGGAGGCTGCTACAGTGATTTCAAGTTCCATTTTCCTTTCTGGAATAAAAGTATTTGTTGTGTTTTGACCATTTTGCTAGAAGTTTTCTTCAACTTGTTCGTTCCATTGTACTTGGGGTTTTGTCACGGAAAAGCTTGTCTGCTCAACTTCTTTTCCATTCTCTGTAGTATAGCGCATTCTCTTCATGTTGTTTTCCTGTTTGTTTGCCCTGAGTTCCACTTGGCTGGTTGTTTTTCCCTTGTCTAGGGTTGTTTCCTTTGGAGGCTGCATATTGGATTCTTTGTGTGTAACTCTTGTTTTCCTTTCGCCAAAATGTTTCTCATTATAGTTGGATCTTGTTTATAAGTGTCTACTTCTCAGTTCCCTTTGTGAACTCATCTCTCCGTGCGCTTTTTCTTTTCCTTTAAAAATTACCATAAAAGGAAATTTTTAAGAAATCAGTGATCTGCGAGAAAGAGTTTTTTTTGAGACATATGTGTTTTTGCCTTTCCTAAATATTCTTTATAGAAGATATTCTCTTATTTAGTATCATTCATGAGTATTGTTAATTATTTGGATTATACGAGATACTATGGATTAGTAATGGACTTGTTGAATTAGCCTATAATAATATGCCATTATTAGAGATATCATTTGATTGACTTGAAATTATAGTATAGTTGTTGAGTTTTTTGGAAAGAGGATAATAATTTGTATGTTTTGTTTTAGAGTATATTATTATATCTTTTAAGTCTGATAGTAAATCAATAAAATTTTATAATTTTTCTGATTAATTTAGGTTTTATGTGTTAATTATTGTTAAGGTGAGAAGATTGTGAATTTTATATTGTAATATAAAAGTACTATTGTTAAAATTAAAAAAGTTACAATATTATTATTGCTCATATTTATTAAATCAGGATAGAAAAGAGCTATTTTGGATTTAATAGCTCTGGTTCACTTATAAAATTGTTTGGGAGTTTAGTGAAATAAAAGTGATTACTTAGTTCATTAATTTATTTTGAGAAAGATTCATTTTCAATAATGGGAAGTGTAATATTGATTTGATTTTTTTAAGAAAGAAAATTGTATTTTCAAGTGTAGAGAAATCAAATAATATTGAGTAAATCAATTCTCAATAAATTTTTTTATTATATGTTGTTTTGATCTTGTTTAGAATTTTCTTGAATCTAATTAAATCTCTATATAAATCTTTTTTTAAAATATTAGGATTTTCTTGATGAGTTTTAAGGTTTCTAGTAAAAAGGATTTCTTTATTTATATTAAATTAGTAGCAATTTATTTAGATTTAATAAAAGCTTAAATCTATATTTTGAATTTAAAAGCTCCAATAGTGTGTCCACCTCACTTTGCTATTAAACTAAAAGTAGAAAAATAAATTCTTTATAGAATTGATATAGTGAAGGAAGGAAGAGTCTGTCTTGTTAAAGTTATTCTTTTATAATTTTGTGTAATATTTATTTTGGCTATTGAGTTGTTGTTTACTGGAAAATGAATAGTTAACTTAGCTAGAAGTTTAGTATAAAAGGCTAGAACTATTATTTAAAAAGAGAAAAGTTGAAATAAGATTTGGGAAATTTGCTTAAGACTTAATAATGGTCTTTAAGATTTGACATTATAGCTTTTAAGTCCTTAGACAAGGCTTTATGTCTTAGTGGAAAGAGATTTTTGACTTCAGATATAAGATTTTTCGAATTATTTGAAAGATCTAGTTTCTAAAAGAAAGTCGAAATTATAATATGTTTTTAGGCTTTTAGCTAATTATATTAATAATTGTAATCAATACACTCTTTCCCGCAAATTCTTTTTTCTAAAAAATTTACTTTTTTGGTAATTTTGGGAAAAAAAAAAGAAAGCGAATGGAAGAGATAGTTTTCATCGAGAACCTAGAAAACAATATACATCGGGGTAACCCAACTACAACAAAAATCTTTTGGCAAAGAGTCACATGAAAAATAAGCGCACAGAAACAAATACGGACAACATGAAGGAAAACATAAAGAATAAAGGAAAAGCAGTCGCAAGGAAAGAAAATGAACTGTAAAACAACAAACACCTTCAATAAAGCACAACAAAGCACCTCCCAAGATTCTAACAACAATAAGAAAGCAAAAACTGCTACTGACAGCACCCCTTGGAGTGAATAGGTTGAAAAAGAATTTATAACAAATGCACACAGAACAACAACTTCATCACCTCAAAGAAATACTGGAAACAATCTCAGCGACCAACACACATAGCCCCCAATCATCAAGAACACTCTGAAGAAATAAATACAGAGATGGAAATCGAAGATGAACTAGCAGAAAGCTCATCCCAAAACACCCTTTTACAAGAAGAGGAATGGCAAACAACACTGAAACACAGAATCAAAACCAACTAGTATGGCAAACCCCGACCCAAATCCCCTCTCGATAGGAAAGCCAAATTTGGTAGAGAAAGAGCCAAAACAGGAATCAAGGCAAGCGAAATCCTTGGAAGAACCATCAGCCAAAAGATCACTTTCCTGACTAGAAGCTTAGACTTCTTGGTAGGCCTTATGTCAGTATTTAGTGAAGGAAAAAAAGAAAATGAACATATAATTGCCATTTTTGCTAACAAACAGGCTGCAGGAGAGGCATGCAATCTTATCTTATCCAATACAAACAACAGGCATTTGGAACACATGGAAATTATAACCCCTTTCCAAAAAAAAAGAAACCAGTATTGTTGTATGGGACATCCCTTTGAAAATCAAGTTCATTGAAGTGCTACAAACTTTTGTCAAATATGGAGAGATCACCAACATTACAATGGCAACCCAACAGATGTGGCAGACTGCTACAATCACCTATGAAAATCAAGAAAACAAATAGGCAATCCTTAACAAATAAAGCGTCCCACTAAGATCTGACTTAGTCAAGGTTTTTGACATACTATCAAATATGAAGCAGATGAAAGAAAGAGGTGCAATAGCAACCAAACTCACCAATCTTCTACCAAACACTACAGCCTTCGACTTAAGACATATCTGCGAACAAACCAAAACCAAGACATGTTATATCCCCAGACATCTTGCCTATAGGAGAAAAAGATTCGCTGTGATAAGCTTTGATAGTGAAGAAACAAGAGATGTAGCAACTGACAGGAACTTTTACTTGGGAGAAACCATAGTTGAATGGAAACCAATCAATACAAAACTATGCAGCATCTGCAGCAGCGCTGAACATCTGGTGGCTAGCCACCCATCCAAATAAAGACGAACACAATAGAACCAATACTGCTCAGAACAAGCCGAACGCTTTGGCAAACTATACAATAAATACAAACCAGCACATACTGAAGCAATTAGAGCCATTACTAAAAACAAACAGTCAAACAAGAGAACCTGACCAGGCTCATATGCAGCAGCTGCAAGACAGAGACAAAAGAAAAAGAAAGAGGATGAATAAATCAATGCATCTACAAAAACAAATGCTATGGAAAAAGTCCTTAACATCCTCAAGACAATCAGACAAGAGATCAGAGAAATTAAAGAAGAAATTGCTGATCTAGATGAGCAAATCGTCAATCTAGAAAGCTACAATGAAGACTATATAGAACAAATGGAGGAAGATCAGATCTCCCACCAAGACACAAACAGTCTAACAAAGAATATTGAAGAAACTTCTGAAAACTTGCAAGACATCCAACTGCAACAACAACGAATCAACTCAACAATGAGCTGCCTGGATCAAAATATGGACAATATGTTTAATGTTCTTACTAACACTATAAACATGAACACATCCCCCAACTCCTCACCCAACTATCAATAATAGAGGATCCTACAATCATAAACAACTACAAAATCACTACTTCAACAACACATAGTAATAGAAAAAAGAAAAAAAGAGAACATCGAGATAGAGAATACAAATTCACCCAACACAAACTCTCCACCTTATACTAATACTCTGCCATACACCACAATAAACAACACATGGATGACAATCACTTATAATATTCAGGGCCTAGTAGACAAACACAAAAGAGAATCATGGTTCAAATGGTGTGCTACAATGCAATGGAATATAATAGTTACAACAGAAACAAATGGAAAGCACTACCAATCTAAACACTGGACACACCTATCATACTACATACTATAGTCCCACAATGATGAACAAATGATCGGACAAGGCTTGAACCTTATACTCACCAAAGAAATAGCTAGCCACATATATAACCACAATTAATGGCAAGGAAGACTCATCCATGCTGATCTAACCTTTCCAAAAAAACAAAAACTCAGAATCATAGGAGTATACTTTCGTGCAGACCACAGAGACAAAAGATGATTAGAAACCCGAAACAAGTTAAGACAATGGGTTCGAGAAGCAATATAAAAGGATTGGCACCTTCTAGTACTAGGAGATTTCAACGATGTAACAAACCCAGCATGGGATAAAAACTGGTACTGGAAACCGTAGCATATCAAACAAATCTTCTGGTCCTCAAATAGAGATCCTCATTGACCATGGACTAGAAGATACTTATAGACACCACAACTCAACAAAGAGAGAGTACACATAGAATCGCAATAACAGCAGTAGCAGAATCGATCAAATCTGAATAAACATCCTTCTAACAAAGAATAGCAGGAAAGCATATATTGGAGAAGCCCTATATCCCTTAATCTCCAGCGATCACAAACCAGCAACTACTGAAATAGAGATATGGCGACTCAACTCTCCCCCAAAGTAATACCCACCACAAGCCCAACCATAGATACAACTGGCAATTATAAACAGCGAACAATGGAAAAAGTTTAGTAGAGAAGTAGATGGAGCACTATGCAAACAAGGCAATAAACCAACAACAATTGATAAGCAGTGGAATACCATATGCAACTATATCCTCAAGGCTGCCAAACTACACATCCCAAAAGAAAACCACTCTGAAGAAATAAATACAGAGATGGAAATCGAA
The DNA here is from genome assembly GCA_910592055.1 of Acaulospora colombiana. Taxonomy (NCBI): domain Eukaryota; kingdom Fungi; phylum Glomeromycota; class Glomeromycetes; order Diversisporales; family Acaulosporaceae; genus Acaulospora; species Acaulospora colombiana. The sequence goes on from CAJVPT010003601.1 coordinate 9,054, forward strand.
GATGAACTAGCAGAAAGCTCATCCCAAAACACCCTTTTACAAGAAGAGGAATGGCAAACAACACTGAAACACAGAATCAAAACCAACTAGTATGGCAAACCCCGACCCAAATCCCCTCTCGATAGGAAAGCCAAATTTGGTAGAGAAAGAGCCAAAACAGGAATCAAGGCAAGCGAAATCCTTGGAAGAACCATCAGCCAAAAGATCACTTTCCTGACTAGAAGCTTAGACTTCTTGGTAGGCCTTATGTCAGTATTTAGTGAAGGAAAAAAAGAAAATGAACATATAATTGCCATTTTTGCTAACAAACAGGCTGCAGGAGAGGCATGCAATCTTATCTTATCCAATACAAACAACAGGCATTTGGAACACATGGAAATTATAACCCCTTTCCAAAAAAAAAGAAACCAGTATTGTTGTATGGGACATCCCTTTGAAAATCAAGTTCATTGAAGTGCTACAAACTTTTGTCAAATATGGAGAGATCACCAACATTACAATGGCAACCCAACAGATGTGGCAGACTGCTACAATCACCTATGAAAATCAAGAAAACAAATAGGCAATCCTTAACAAATAAAGCGTCCCACTAAGATCTGACTTAGTCAAGGTTTTTGACATACTATCAAATATGAAGCAGATGAAAGAAAGAGGTGCAATAGCAACCAAACTCACCAATCTTCTACCAAACACTACAGCCTTCGACTTAAGACATATCTGCGAACAAACCAAAACCAAGACATGTTATATCCCCAGACATCTTGCCTATAGGAGAAAAAGATTCGCTGTGATAAGCTTTGATAGTGAAGAAACAAGAGATGTAGCAACTGACAGGAACTTTTACTTGGGAGAAACCATAGTTGAATGGAAACCAATCAATACAAAACTATGCAGCATCTGCAGCAGCGCTGAACATCTGGTGGCTAGCCACCCATCCAAATAAAGACGAACACAATAGAACCAATACTGCTCAGAACAAGCCGAACGCTTTGGCAAACTATACAATAAATACAAACCAGCACATACTGAAGCAATTAGAGCCATTACTAAAAACAAACAGTCAAACAAGAGAACCTGACCAGGCTCATATGCAGCAGCTGCAAGACAGAGACAAAAGAAAAAGAAAGAGGATGAATAAATCAATGCATCTACAAAAACAAATGCTATGGAAAAAGTCCTTAACATCCTCAAGACAATCAGACAAGAGATCAGAGAAATTAAAGAAGAAATTGCTGATCTAGATGAGCAAATCGTCAATCTAGAAAGCTACAATGAAGACTATATAGAACAAATGGAGGAAGATCAGATCTCCCACCAAGACACAAACAGTCTAACAAAGAATATTGAAGAAACTTCTGAAAACTTGCAAGACATCCAACTGCAACAACAACGAATCAACTCAACAATGAGCTGCCTGGATCAAAATATGGACAATATGTTTAATGTTCTTACTAACACTATAAACATGAACACATCCCCCAACTCCTCACCCAACTATCAATAATAGAGGATCCTACAATCATAAACAACTACAAAATCACTACTTCAACAACACATAGTAATAGAAAAAAGAAAAAAAGAGAACATCGAGATAGAGAATACAAATTCACCCAACACAAACTCTCCACCTTATACTAATACTCTGCCATACACCACAATAAACAACACATGGATGACAATCACTTATAATATTCAGGGCCTAGTAGACAAACACAAAAGAGAATCATGGTTCAAATGGTGTGCTACAATGCAATGGAATATAATAGTTACAACAGAAACAAATGGAAAGCACTACCAATCTAAACACTGGACACACCTATCATACTACATACTATAGTCCCACAATGATGAACAAATGATCGGACAAGGCTTGAACCTTATACTCACCAAAGAAATAGCTAGCCACATATATAACCACAATTAATGGCAAGGAAGACTCATCCATGCTGATCTAACCTTTCCAAAAAAACAAAAACTCAGAATCATAGGAGTATACTTTCGTGCAGACCACAGAGACAAAAGATGATTAGAAACCCGAAACAAGTTAAGACAATGGGTTCGAGAAGCAATATAAAAGGATTGGCACCTTCTAGTACTAGGAGATTTCAACGATGTAACAAACCCAGCATGGGATAAAAACTGGTACTGGAAACCGTAGCATATCAAACAAATCTTCTGGTCCTCAAATAGAGATCCTCATTGACCATGGACTAGAAGATACTTATAGACACCACAACTCAACAAAGAGAGAGTACACATAGAATCGCAATAACAGCAGTAGCAGAATCGATCAAATCTGAATAAACATCCTTCTAACAAAGAATAGCAGGAAAGCATATATTGGAGAAGCCCTATATCCCTTAATCTCCAGCGATCACAAACCAGCAACTACTGAAATAGAGATATGGCGACTCAACTCTCCCCCAAAGTAATACCCACCACAAGCCCAACCATAGATACAACTGGCAATTATAAACAGCGAACAATGGAAAAAGTTTAGTAGAGAAGTAGATGGAGCACTATGCAAACAAGGCAATAAACCAACAACAATTGATAAGCAGTGGAATACCATATGCAACTATATCCTCAAGGCTGCCAAACTACACATCCCAAAAGAAAACCACATCGAAGGAAAAGAATACAAGAAGAAGAGTAACAAACAAAAGATCCCTTAATAACAATGCAGTCCTTCCAAAATAAACTAAAAACAATACCAAAAGTCGACAAGCCTATGACTAAAGTACCAATATTTCCTTAGAAGATAGGCATAGAAGTCCAATAACAGCTACTTAGCATATAAAAAGAACATACCAATGACTTTATTCTACAGTGGATCACCCATCTACAGAAGATAATATGAGCACACAAAGTCATTGTCCGGGTCATAATACATAGAAAACAAAACCAAGCAATCCAACAGAGAATAGCAACAAGACAACTGTTTCTAGAATCAATAAAAGAGCAATGATAAACAACATCATAGACAGATCTCATAGGACCATCATTCTAGATAAACTAATTGTGGAGGAAGAGGAAATCAACATTATAACAGAACCAGAAGAAATCAAATCCAGGGTCAGAAAACATTTTTAACAATGGACACCTACCAGAAATATTAAACACCTAACAGGATATCCAGTATAGGAACAGGAATATTCACCCAAAGATTCCATTGACCCCAAATGGTACTACTCAACCACTATAGAGATATCAAAAGAAGAACTAAGAAAAGCAATCAGAGACAGAAACAGCAAATCAGTACCAGGTAGAAACAAAATCCCATATCTAGCCTTCAAAAAACTAGGTGAAAAGGCCTTCGAAGAAATAAGAAATATTTTCAACTGTATTATCAAGGAAGGCATAACTCCCACAAAATAGAGCAAAGGTAGTATTTACCCTATACCCAAACCCAAAGACTGGCAAAACAACTTGGATATTACAAGACCCATCACTCGCTTAGATGCCAGGAGAAAAATTTTTACCAAAATTATCACTGACAGAATAGCCCAATACCTAAGTGAACACACAATTCTATCAGAATTAAACTGGGCAGCTCTTCCAGGAAACAGTACACAAGAACCTATTCACATCATCAACAACATTATCGAACATGCTAAAGAAACTAAAAAACAGATCTGGATTCTCAGCCAAGACATGTCAAAAGCCTTTGACTCAGTGAACCTAGAGATGCTCACCAAAGCTCTTAAACGAATCAAGATTCTATCACTGATAATAAACATACTCCTCAACCAAAGATAGAACATTGTCCTGATATGTCATGGACCTACAGAGGAATATGAGGTCAAAGATGATATCGATAAGGGTGACACAATCTTCCCTCTTTTATGGCACATCTTCTATGACCCCCTAATCTCATACATTGCCAAAAACTTCACCGGCTATACCATCATCACCAAAAACTATAGAGAACTCAAAGAAGGATAGCTATAAAAAAAGGTGTGTACAGCAGTCAGTGCATACATGGATAATACTATCTGGATCACCGACAATAGAAAGGAAATGCAACAAATCATTAGGAAAGCTGAGGAATTCTATTGCTTAAATAATATAAAAATCAATCCCCAGAAATCCTATCTCCTCATTATAAATGGACACGACAGTGATTTCAATCAAGGCATAAAAATGGAAGACTACATAATACAGGGCTGCCCTCCAGGAACACCTGTCAGAATCTTAGAAGTATAGCATAATAGCTCTGGTATAAAAGATTATCAAAAAACTCTAATTCAGCAGAAATTCAAGAAAACCAAATCCCTACTAGGAATGAAAAATCTGAACAACAAACAGATGCAATATATAATTAACCATGTATTAATTCCTAGTACAGAATACTTATGCAATGACACGATGCTCTCTGAAAAAGCATGCAACCTACTCATAAGCAGTATCACATTCACTTTTAAACATAAAATATGTTTAGCCAAAACAGCTCCTAACAACATACTCTTCAACAAATATGAATACAACATTATACACCTCTGGGACAGACAGCTACTTCTACACTCCACTAACTGGTGCAATAGAATCAACAAATAGAACAAAGCAGGTGATATTGCAAGGGCCAGATTACAATCCATCCAAAACAACTTCTGGTCAACACAGTCCATTTTGAGCAAACTAAAACACCTGCTAATGAACTCAGAAAAGAATCTCACATATGACATAATCTGGCTTATGAGAAAACATGGCTTCACCTTCTCACTTACCTTAAACACAGACAGTTTGATACTCATAAAAGAAGTAAATACACTAATATGAGCAAACAATTCTATGAAAACACTGTCAGGAACTAAAAAAGCACAATCTTATGTTCATTAGTCAAATACTAAACAGAAGCAAAATCAAGTCCCTGGACTGGTGCCAAATCATCAGGATGGGAAAAAAAGCAGTCCCAGGCTCAACCCCCAGCTGGTTCAGTATCATCAGCAGAAGGCTAGAAGAACTAATTGAAAGGAAAGAAATTTCTAATTCCCAAAATATCTCATCAAATATATTTAAACAAGGAGTTACACATCTGAAACCTCAACTACCAGATCACATTGGATCTGCACCACCAAGGAAGGTAAGACAGTCATTGGAAAGAAATAACGGAAAATTGATCAACATACAACACAATACAGACATTACACTCAGGAACCAGAAAGCTCCACTCTGGAGGTATGCATTGGCTGTAATATTAACATTCTAAAGAAAATACTGGTGAATGCAGTTTCAATGCCACAAAACAACAGTCAATCACTATTCCAGTGCAAAAAAGTGAAATATCAACAAACAAAACCAATACTGCAAACAGAGAACTCCAATGAAGAAATAGAGTATCTCCCAACTCTTTAAATACTACACTTCTGGAATATACCACACAAGACAACATGAACTCACAAGAAGTCGAAACTGAAATTACAGTTCAAACAAGGTTGCAAAGAAGCTTAGAAAAACTAACTAACATAATAAAAGGTTATACAGATAGTCTCACCACCTTAAAAACAATCAAAAAGGAACTAGATGACTATGCAATCTTCGATATCTACACAGATGGCTCCCTAACCAAATTCAGAGACAAAAACTACATAGGACTGGGATAGATTATTATCACACCAGATTAGAAGACATACACCTTCCAGGGACAAATAATTAGACATTCCTTGTTAACCAGAGCAGAAATAGCAGCCATTCTAACAATCCTTAACACTCTACTAAAACACAGCACTGCAAATGTATTCATCGACAGCCAAGTAGCAATTAATGGAATCATAAAAACACAAAGAGAAAGTATGGAAAAGATTATAAAAACACAGAAAAACTATAACATACTGCTACAAATCTCTGAATGGTGCAAAGTACAAAACATAAA
>CAJVPT010003602.1:0-14919 GCA_910592055.1 Acaulospora colombiana
TCTATATTACTATTTTCATTTTTGATTTTATTAGATTAATAGTATTTCTACTACCCTGTTTTGGTTCTAATCAAATATCCATAAATCCTGCCTAATCTTTTTTACTAATTTTATGAACTATAGTACTTTCTATTCCAAGTTGAATAGTTCCAAAGTCTTGAGAATTTCAGTTGATAGTAAGAAGAATAGATTTTTTAGCATTAATTTGAGAATCATTAATAATATAAAATTTTTTTGCCCTTTCAAAATTTTCTTTAAATCTTTCTTGAATTTAATAATACATGTTTTGTTATCCATATATGTAATTATGCTTATTTTAAAGAAAGTTTAACTTTCTTTTCAGGTTTGTAAAAATATGATGACTATTCTTCTTCTATAAAATAATCAAAATCAGTTTTATTTTGGATTTTGTATAATAAAGAGTTATAGAAAATTCTTTATAGTAATAAAGAGATTATTTTGTCTTGATCTTTACTATTTTCTACTATTATTGAATTTAAGAGTTTATTAGAAAAAATAATATTATAACTTTTATTTTTAAAGAGATATATTATATGTTTTTTGATAGTTGTAGATACTGTATGTGAATTTAATTTATTGCTTTTTCTAATATATAAAGACTTATTGTATCATATGCTTTTGTTGTATCTTAAAAAAGAATCTATAACTTCTTTTTCTTTTCTCTGACTTCTTTATATATACTATTTAGAAGATAATAGTACTTTTTCCTTACAATCCTATAAAATTTGAACCTTTTAGGATCTTATATTACTTACATATAACTGATGGTCTATTGATAAGAATCTTGGTAAAATATTTTTTAACCCTTTTTAGAAAAACTATAGGTCTTGTGTTATTGAGTTTATATTTCCAAGGTTTGGATTTAGAAATAGGTAAATATTACTATGTTTCCATTTTTTAGATATTTAACCAATAATTAATACTTTGTTGAAAAGGTGACATAACATTTCTTTGTCTTTAGGATCCAAGTGTTTAAACATTTTATAACTAATATATAAAGAACGAGCTGCCTTATTATTGTAAAGGTATTGTAAAGTATCTTTTAGTTTTTCTATTTTGATTTTCTTCATTAGTAGTAGATACTATTCTGGATTAATTCATTTCTTGGATTGGTATTTTTTTTCCATAAAGGATCTAGACTTTCAAAATTGGTATTCCTTCTTTTAAAAGCTTTCTAATAATAGTTTTTCAATATGTTTTTAATATTTTATATATTGGTAACTATGTATTTCACCTCTTCTTAATTTGTGGTTAATATTCAATCTAAAGTTATTTTAGATTTTTTTGATTCAAAACTATATTTAGTATTTGTTTTTTATTAGTCTTGAGGTTTTTACATCTATCATCTAATGCCTTTCTAATTTGATTTTTAATAAAAAGGTTTTTTTTTATTTTTGCATATTATTTTAAGGATATGTTCTATTTTAGTAATATTCCTTAATTGTTCTAGAATTTCTTCTGATATTTGAAAAAACCCAGTTTTTAATTAAAAACTTCTTTACATAAATTATATAAGTTTGTAATAGCTTTTTCTATATGATTTAAAGCTGTTATATCCCAGTTTACCTATAGTTTTTTTAATAGAAAGTGAATTTTATGGGCTTTTCTATAGGCTTCAAAGTCTTTTTTTGAAATTACTGATCCTGATTTAACCTTTTTATTGGGAGTAAAATAGATTCTTTTCTTTTTCAGATACTTGTAAATACACTTAATAATTGTTACTTCTAGTTTATATTAAATATTCTCAAGTTCTTAAATACTATTCTTTAGTTCTTAATAATTCTATGAGTTTATATTAGAAAGCTAGAATTCTATTTTGTGCTTGAATTTTTTTTATTGTTTAGCTATAGAGTTTATAAAATCATATATTCTTCTTTTTTTTATTCTGTATTACTCCTAGGTTTGATTTTTCAATAGATTGTTTATTGTTATTCTTATTAATAATAGTGTATTATTATTTCTTATTAATATTTTTACTGAGGTATTCTTGAAATCATATATATTATTCAGATTGATTTCTGGTAATAATCAAATATAATCAATTTAACTGTTGGCACATGTGAAAGTATTGTCTTCTTCTTTTCAAGAGTTGTGAATATCTATATGATTTCAATCTTCTAGAAAGTTAAACAAACCTATTTTGGTCTTTCTATATCTTGAAATTTTTTTGTTTGTAATTGATCAATCTATTATTGAATTGATAACAGTATTGAAGTTTTTGATTACTATAATTTTGAAATATTTATTTTACTTGACAAGAATATTTCTTTGAAGTATCTGCTGTAATTATCTACTTTCTGTTTTTCATAATGGAAGATAGACTTGATAAATAAAAGTTTACTCTTATTGATAAAAATTCAGTTCCTATTATATGACTTTCTATTCTTTCAATGAATTCGAGCTTCTTTTTAATACTTTTGCTAATTAAAAGTTCAACACTAGACCTTTTGGGCTTTTTATTGTTACTACTGTGAAAGAACTTATGTATTTGTTGTGAGTTAAAAGCAAAATTAGTTGCTTCTTTGACTATTTTATTTCACTAAGGCTCAGAATATCAATGTCGAGTTCTCTAACTAATTTATATAACCTTTGTTAATCTAAACTAGTATTAATATCTCTAACATTATACTATATATTCCAATAGTTGTAATGTCCCTTATTATAGAAATGTTTATAGTATACTTATTATATAAACTATGTTTATTTTCTAGTTTTTTAATTGTATTATTTTTAATTGTATGAATGAGATCATCAAGTAATGTATTAAAGATATTATTATTAGGAGGAGAAGTTATATTACTATTTGATAGTACTATTATTTTTGTGCTTTTTTTTTCAGGATAAGCTTAATTCTACCTAAGAATCTGACTCAATCCTGATATACTATAATCAGATTGAAACTACTTCTAAAAGCAATTGTTCCATCTTCCTCTTACTTTAGATTGATTTTATATCTTTTCCTCAATTTATTTTATTCTATTGTTCAATCTTTTGAGATTTTGAAAAATCTGATAAAAAGGATCTTGCTTCTCTTCACTTTTAGAATATAGGCTTTCTAATTTAATAGTAGGTCTTTTTTTATTTTAATAGTTGACTAGTTCTCTATTGCTATCAGTGACAAAGTGCTTGAAAGATTTTATCTTTTTTGAACTTTGTTGTTTGCTATAAGCATTAAGTCTTCTTTCTTTCTTGTTTATATATAATTTTTTTAATCACTGGTTCTACTTCTGAGTTCTTCTCTGAAGTTATATACTTATTGATTCTTGTAAGACTTTGGATGTCTGTTTGATCAAGCTATTTTGAGTAAGATTTGTTTTGTAATGTTTTGTGAAAGGTGGATTTTTTATTATTACTATTATCTTCTTTTTAAGTAGTTTTATTATATTGTATTATTTCTTGTTTGAAGTGTTTTTTTGTACTTCAATAAAGTTTATATTCATATATAAAAATATATTATTTTAAGATTTGTGTAGATCTTTCATTGTTATAAAGTATATAATAACATATTCTTTTCTTTTAAGTGTAACTGGATTTCTTGATATATAACATGACATAGCCTTTGTAAGTTTTATTGCTCTTGCTATGAAACTAGTATGAGTATTGTATATATTATACAATTGTAAAGACCGGATATTATAGTTCTTGAGAATATTATCTATTTTATAATCATCTGATTCATATTAAATAAAAATAGTTCTAAAAGTTTCTATTTTGATATAAATAAACTATTTATTATTTAGGTCTTCAGATTAATATGAAATGAACTATGCTTTAATTCTTTTTTGAGAATGAAGTGATTATATATATGGATATTTAGTACTTTTTCATATTTCTGAAGGACAGTTTTTATTTCTTGTTGTGTATAGCCATAGGTTAAATCTATTAGTATAACAACTATAGTTTTATTTTCCTTCTCAACTTCTTGCCTAAAAAATCTCTTTATTGATAATAGATATTGATTTTTTCATTTTTTTTTTTATAAAGGCTAGCTCATTCTTGCACCAGTTCTGAAGCTTTATTAAAGTCAATATGAGTCCTAGGAACAACTGGGATGAGTAATTACCCATACTGTCTAAGGATTTAAAGATCAATAAATAGTACAAGGGGTATCTATTTATGTCTTACCCAATCAGGATTGGATAACTATGTGACTGTCTAGTGTAGAACTTTTTCTTAATTCTAACTCAGCTAAGGATTTGGGAAGTCTTTTAAACTTACAATCTAATGAAGTGATTCCACCTATTATCTCGAATGTTCTGAAATGGCACTTCCTAGGACTATGGTCCACTGGATGACCTGTTACTATCCCCTTATAGGGAAGCTAACATATTAGAAACTCGTCTAAGATACCTAGCATCCCCAATGTTGGGGTTTCTTATATGGAATCCTATTGGTTCTATTAGCACTTTAAATTTTTCTGGAGGCTTGTTTGTGTTTCTCGTGCTGTCAGGTTATTTAATTGGAATACAAGTCTTGTGTAAAGGACATGCAATCCCTCAATTGGTTGTCTTGAGTATCGGAACCTGTTCTGTTTCTTTCAGCATCGCACTGGGCTGAATTTTTTGACTTGTTATGGACCTGTTATGGACAGCTTTATGAGTGACCAGGTTCTTATTTTCCTATTTGAGGGGCAATCTTGTTTGTATTTCTGAAACCTTGTACTACCTATTTTTAGCCATATTTATGGAACCTTATGTGTGTCTTGTCTCTGTTATGGCTGTGATAAGTTAGTAGGATCCTTCTTCACTTTTCCTGTTTGGTACCTGAGATCGGTTTGTGTTTTGCAGGCCTTGTATTACTCATGCTAGCCTTATATGGAACCTTGGTTGATTTGTCATTCTTACTATAGGCCTGATAAGCATATGGGTTCTCCTTATTGTCTTGTAGAGCACCTGATTATTATCATGGGGGAATTAGATCTTTATATCACCTTGTGGCTGAATTTTCACTTGGTCCTCATGTGGTATTGAACTCTGGACCTTGTGATTGCGACCTGGGAGCATCACCACTGTGCTATTGACCCACAGGTAAATATTGATTTTTTCATTTATTTACTTATATAGGAATTAAAGTAAAGATTTTTTCTTTATTTTTATTAATTTTCTCTATGTACTATAAAACATCTTCTATTTCATCAAAGTTAAAGGTTGTTCATATATTGCTATTGAAAAAATATTTTTTAAATAGTTGCATATCTTTAGATAAACTTAATGTTCTTTGAAGATAGACTGTTCTCTTATTTTCTGTTTCTTCTAATATTCTTGATATAAATATTCCTATTTTATATTCTTTTTTTTCTAAAATGTAAAATGGATTGATTCTGGTTGACTTGGGTCTATTTTGTATATTGTAATAGACTTGTTCAACTATATTTTCTCTTTCAACTCTTTCCTGGATATTTTTCATTTCAAATTTTTCTTCCAGTTCCTTATCACCTATTTCAATTTCTATATTATTCGGGATTTTAATTATAATTGTTGATTGAATATCCATTTCTTACTTCAAGATAAGATTCTCAACTTGAGTATAGTTTATTGTCTTGGAGTTATCAAACTCTTGTTTTTATTGTAGAGTTTTTGAGATATGGGAAGGAGTGAGGATTAAAAGTGTATCTTGTTCAAGAATATATCTAAATTTTTTTTCCAAGAAAGATACTAAAAGTTTATTTTTTTTTTTTAACCTTGAGTCCATAAATAAAGAATGTGTTGTTTAAGGACTATTACTTTAATGAAAGTAATTGGATATACAGTATATTCAGGGTTTTAACTAAGATACTATATAGTATCAAATATTCTACTAGTTTTGGGATTTAGTTGAAAGTATTGTCTTGTATAGAGAGAGTATTAAAAATTACTTATGTAGTCCATGTTTCTTTCCTTGGATCATGTTTATCTGCTATTTTAATTATTGTATCAAGAATATGGAACTCTTTCTTTTTTTGCAATTTACATAATCCTTTATATTTTAATTATTTTTGATGTCATATAAGATTGAGAATAAATTTTAATTTGTTATATCTTGTTTATTTTTATTTGTTTATATTGTTTTATAAGATTTTTGTAGAGTTGACTAATTTGTTTGAGAGTTGATCCTTGTTTATCACAAATAGTTAATGATCCTTACTATTTAATTCTGTTTATTTATCTGATTAATTGTTATTGATTGGTTTTTTTTGTGATAAGTTAGTTCATTTATGGTTTATTTATATATATGTAGATTTTTAACAAACTTTATTATATTGTTTATTGTTGATTCTTTATATATATATATATTTGATAACTTGTTTTGATATTTAGTTAAAAGTAATTGTAAAATTAGTATACTCTACTATTTAGTCCTTGGGAGTCTTTAATGTTCTTCTAGACTTTGTAAACTTTGAGTCTTTCCTGATTTATCAATAGAAACTATTGTTTATAAAGTTTCTTCTAGTGTTTAGAAAGGAATAAACCAATACTGGCCTAGCTAGAAACTTGGAAAGTTAATATTGAGCTCTCTTAAGCTTACTGTAAATCAGTTTAATAGTATGATTCTTTTCATTAATAAAGATAAAACTGAGAAAAAAAGAGTTAAGTATTGTTTTTTAAAGCTTTTTTGGTTTCAAAAAAAGTCTTGTAGAGTATTGCTGAGTATTGTATTTACTGTTTTGTATTTAACTATATAGTATTTTGAGTTGGTTTTTTTTTTCAAAGAAATTATCAAAAAAGAAAATTTTTTAAGAAAAGAGGAATTAGCAAAAAGAGTTTTTAGAAAATTTAAATTTTTTTTTAATTAAGCACTTTTAAGTTTTATTTATATTTTTTTTATCAATATAAATACAATAAAAAATATTCAACTAAATATTATATATCATAAAATATAATCTAAAATTTATATTTTTTCAAAATTTTTATAAATATATCAATATATTTATTAAAAATATTTTTATTCATTTCTACTTCAATCTGTTTCTGAAGTAAAACTCAATTTAAAGTATTATACTCATTAATAAATGTTTATAAAAAAATATTTTTTTTTATTAAGCTGGCTTGACCAAGTTTATTAGCAAAGTTTTATTATATAGATACATCTAATCAGATAAAAACAATAGAAAGCTAATAAACTAATGATAGGTTAAAATCACTTCATGACTAATTTATCTTTAGACAGATATTTAATGGAAAGGATCATTAGAATAATAAAAATTTCTTAGGGAGTTGGTATATGTAATGAATCTATATTTATCACAGATCATCCAGTCTGTTTTACTATTGTGTTCAATACTCTATTCTGCTATCTTTATTTAAAGAAAAAAAATAAAGCTAAGACTGTATAAATTTAAACATGAGTGAAGATTCTGCATTACAAAAAAGGTACTGGAAGGGAAAGGGGAAATAATTTGATTATAGGTAACTTTGAAACATGCTACTATTATCATATTGATACTATAGGCTGGTTACTCTTTGAGGGCTTCATTAGTTTAGGGTACAATGCCTATTCCTTTACTGCTTTTAGTACCTCTATATTGTGGTTCTTGTCTACCAGTTTTTTGTCTTTTTCTTCCATATCCTATCCAGTATGGGATCTTCTACTAATATTCTTTTGGATAATGATAAGTTAACAGTTCGAAGAGCTCTAGGATATAGGTAAAAAGATACTGAAAATTATAAAATCTCCAGTCTAGAAAGAAAAGTCTTGCTTCTTTTAACATATACTTTTGTTGGCCTGACAAGTATTATATTATTTTTTCTAGAGTACTACTATCTGTAGAAATTGAATCATTATCTAATATCCTATTGTGACATATTTTTCAGTCACTTGAGGTCATTCAACTACATGTTGATATTGTTGATTAGGTGCAAATGATTCTATGATCTTTCTGATCTCCCAATATTCATGCTAATAAAAAATAGACATGGCACTTTTAAGGTATTATCCTCGGTCTGTATTTCTTTGAGCCTAGTTTTCCTTTTCTTTCTGGATAGAGAAGAAGGAAGAGTATGTTCTTTTTCTTTCACTTAGCCAAAGATATAGAAGTTGATGGTGTTTATTATCTACCCACACCAGGCATGATGACTTATAATGAACCCAGGTTCTTATGGAGTTGAAGAAATGTATTTGAATACATGAAATGACTGATAGGAGCTTATTTACTTCTTTTACTAATATAAGCTCTGTCTGTCCAATCGCAGTGTGAGAAACTTTATGCTACTCAAAATTTAGGGTTAAACAGAGGTGGACAAAATTCTTCAAAAAAAACCAAAAATGAACACTATGAGAAGTAATAGATGACAAGAGAGTGGAAAAATTGTCTCTCATTATAATAACACTTCTATGATGTTTCTCTATAATATGAGATAATGATACATTAGTTCTTATTCCTTTCAGAACTTTCTTGCCATAGGTAGGAAAGATGTTTCTTGACCTTTGTGATTACTAGAGATAAAGTTTTTGTTTAAAAAGGAAAGGAGAAGAAGTGATTGACAACTCTTGAGACTTCTTCAAGTTGGTTTAAAAAAAGTGATAAGACTTTATTAGCTTAGAAGTATTAAAACTTCTTGTGAACATCTTTTTGGTGTATAGTTAGAGGACCAGTATAAAGAGTTGATTGTTCTAAAAATATATATATATAATAATAAAAATAATAATAATAATAATTATAAATATAATTATTATCTATTAATTTACTGATCCTTTGACTATATACAAAAAAAGATGTTCACAAAAAGTTTTTATACTTCATTGCTAATAAAGTCTTAATACTTTCATTAAAACAACTTGAAGTATGACTTCAAGAGTCATCTTTACCCTTTTCCTTTTGTTTACAAACCTTTTCACTCAAAAACTTGACTTCTAGTGATCAAGAAAAGTCAAGTAACACCTTTGATACCAATGGTAAGAAAGTTCCCAAAAAAAGAAAAACTGACTGTTAAGTACCTGAAGGCTTATCTAACTTTTGAAGCAAGAGGTTTACAAAGGTTTTCTATAGTAAAAAGGCTTATTTTCTTCCTTTTTGATTGTCTTGATCCTCTTAGTCTTCCACTTTTATGGTTTTCTAAGGAATTTTGTTTATCTCAGTTTGATCCTAAATTTTGGGTAGCACAAATTCTCCTTAAAGATGATTGGTTGACATGAAACATACTAGTTTTTGAAATATAACAAGCTCCTATTGATCATGTCCACGTGTTTTAATGACATCATTTATGATTGGTAAGAAGGTTTCAAAAATATTTGCCTCAAAAAGCTTAAGTCCTTTAATGAAAATTTCCATAATATCAAAAAATCAAGTGATAGGTAATATGAATTGCAAACTCTCATTTCTTATCTAAGTTTCTCAAGGAATGACAAAGCTTTAATGGAAAAAAGCTGAGATCTAAATGCTTTTTTTGAGATATCCCAATATAGTACTCACTTAAATAAAAAACCAGTTGGATTGAATTGTTTAATGCCGCAAGTAGTGAAAAAAAAAATTTCTTCCAAGGTTCAAGTGAAGCAAAAAAACTATTCTAATTAGGAAGATCCCTTTTAAGAAGAGTTTGTTCTTATTTTTGGATTTTTTTGATAGGTCTTGAATTGTCTCTTTCCTTTAATTGTTTTCTCCTTTTCTCTTTTTAACTTAACAATTCATTAGTTTTTGAACAATAAATAGTGACAAACTGTTGGCAATAATCTTGGTATATAGAGGTTATTATTAATCTATTAGGGAAATGTAATATTGTTCTCAAAATCTGAACTAGAGTACTTACAGTATATATAAAAATGAGTTAATCACTTTGTAAAAGTCTATAAAGTATTATAAATTTATTATAATTTTTCAATAAAGACAAGCCATCATTGCATGATTGTGAGTTAAAAAAAAAAAATGTAATTAATATCTATTGATAATGAACAAGTTTTTTATAATAAAAAACTTCTATTAACAAAGTACCAATATTATTTTATATATTGAAATTTGATCAACAAGTTTTTTATAATTATAAAGATAAAGAATTTATTGATTTAATGAAAAATCTTAAAACATTTTAAAAAAAAATTTTTTTTTAGATTTTTTTTATTTGAATTTTTTTAAAATATTTAAAATTCTAATATCTTACTAAAATAAAAATTGATATTAAATCATTTTAAAATATACTGTATATTAAATTTATTTAAATTCTTTAAATATTATAAATAAAGTATACATTTTGTTTATATTTATATTATATAATCTTTATATATAAACTTTCCTAAATTCTTTATTTTCTTTTTTATATTGTTTCACCTTAACAATAATTAAATTTTTTTTATATGCTGGCTCAACCTTGCTTTATTTGAATTTAGTAGAAAATTACATATGTCTATATTCTAGCTACTTTTGTTTACCAAATAAAGCTCGATAAGGGGTTAATCTACCTTGTGACTTGTTGCCACTCTATAAGGGGAACTAACCTGCTAAGGCTGGACTAGCGCTAAATAAAATTTCTAGTAAATGGTAGGGGGTTGTAATTGATTGAATACTTCTATGGATGTATTGATTGACTAGATTAGTGAATTGAATTTTGATATGTTTTTCTCTTTTCTCGATCCATGGATCTAGATGAATAGAGCTGTATTTATGCAGTTTTTCTATGGCTCTTGTAATGCCTTTCTGTTTTTTCCATGTTGGAAAACCTTCGCATCTGTTTTGCCATATTTGTTGTAGGTAGCATGTGATTTTTTCAGTGATTTCCTGAATACATGTTTTCTTTATATTTTGGTTAGAAATCAGTTTGCCTAAAATTGTGATCATTTCTTTTAAGATGCCTCCCTGGATAGTAACTTCCAGGTATTGCTTGTAGTGTAATGCAGTGTTATTTGAGTACTGTTCAAGAACATCTTTGGTTTTGTCATGTTCATTAAATTTAGTGATGGTATTTGTTATGGTGTTAATAATGAAATTGCCTGTGGAGTGTCTGAGTGTCTGACAGATAAAACGGGTGTATGTTAGATTCTCTTTGACCACAGTTAATGCATTTGTCATCTTTGTACAGTTTGGGAAGTCTGTGATATAGTTTTGCTTTTGTAGGAAGTTCTTCATTCAATAGTTGGAGTCTAAACCTTCTTTGATATTGATCTTACCAACAAGTAAAGTAATTACTCATTTTTGTGGATTGTAGATTGTTTACTGTCATGGGCCAATGGATTTCCCTTATAATGTGATCATCAAAGTTAATTTTAGTCTGATTTAAGAGTCTTCATTTTGCTAGATGAACTGCATTAGTAATGCATTGGGTCATTAGTTTGATAGAGATATCTATAGCTTCTTGATCCCATTGGGGAATGAGGGTGAGTACTGGATTTGTTGTTATGTTTGTGTGTATTATTCTACTATTTGACGCCATGCCATATATTTGGTCTATACTTGCAAGTTTATCTGCTGCTTCGTTGTGTTTGATTCCTGAGTGTGTCTTTACCTTGATTAACTTTAGTTTGATGCTTTTTTTCTTTAATATATCTTGAATTTGTTGTAGTATTGTAGATTGAAATTCTTTTGTTTTTTCAGTGCTTTGTTTGGTGTTAACTGTGCAATGTTGTTGATACTGTTTATGGCGGCATTGCTGTCTGTGAATATGTTGACATGGCTGAAGTTTGGTAAGATACTAAGAGTGATGAGTATTGACATAATCTCTGCTCTGGTAGATGATGAGTATTGTGTTGTTTGTCCTTGGAAGGTAAACTCTTTTCCTTCATTTGTGATAATTTTTATGTCTATACCCATGAGCTATTTGTGGTTAAGTTCTTTGAGAGATCCATGCAGTATATATGTCAAAGATCATATGATCTTGTATTTTGAAACTAGATCAGATAGTTCCTTAAGTATATGATCCTCTGTACTGAAGAGTTTTCTGAGAAGATTGTCTAGGTTTTGTATTGCTGAGATACTAACTTCTACCTGATTATGGGTAGTGGTTGTGCTAGAGGTGCATAATGCATTGAGTGTAGTATGAATAAAATCTGAAGATACTCTACACCTAAATGTGCTACCCTTTATGTTGTGTATTGCTAGTGGTAACTTTGCTAAAATGAACAGAGATGTTGATTGACCTTTGGTGGCTAGCTGAGAAAGTACATGGATAATTGTTTTGACTGTGATCATTGATGTTGCAGCCCATGCATTCAATTAGAGATAATTGATTATTAATTCTGTTGTAGTGTCTGTATTTTGTTAAATGATCATTTAGTCTTTTCTATTTTCTTCCCAGAATTGTTTGATTGTTTAGTTCTGTGCTGATCCAATGTGGACGGGCTATGTTTCGATTTGTAGATTGACTGCATTGTAGGAATGGGTTGATTGGAGATTGTTGCGACTGGTTGTTCATAATTCATTCTTGTATTCTGTTTTTGAGTGTGTGGTACTAAGCTGGGGTATGCCCTTGTATTGTTTGACGGTTGAGTCTGATTACTTGGCACCAATACAGTGTTTTTTCCCTCCTACTGTTTAGTATTTGACTGATAAAGAGAATGTTATGCTTCTTTAAGTTTTTCCTGTGTTGGTTATAGAAACTTTTACTTGTGACTTCTTCAATGGTGATATATACTTCAGTAATTGTGATGTATCTTTCATTTAGTGTATTCTGGAAAGAGAATCCATGTGTTCTTAGTAGCCATATGATGTTGTGAGTGAGGTTTCTTCCTTGTGGTAGCAGGGGGACATGTAGATGACTTGTTATCATTTTTGTGAACCAGAACATGTTTTGTAACGATTGTAGTCTTTCCCTAGCAATTTCTCCTGTAATGTTATTTTGATTGATTCGTGAATTCCAGTTCGTGGCATGGAGTAAAAGTTGTCTATCCCATAAGTGCATTAGATTGTACTCGAATTTATTGTATAGCATGCTGTTGGGGACCATATTTGCGAGGCCTAGTTTATGTTTAAAGGTGGTTGCTAACTTGCTCATCATTTTGTTGCAGGTATCTCTGGTGATAACAATGTCATTGCACAGATATTTTAGGCTGGGCATGAGGACATTATTGATTATGTATTGCATCTGCTTGTCAGTAATTCTCTTCATTCCCAGAAGTGTTTGTGTTTTTTGTATTTTTTGTTTAATCAAGGCTTTTTGGTAGTCTTTCCTCCCAAAACTGTCATACCATACTCCAAGAATTCTGACTGGGGTATCTCTTCTACAACCTGTAATTCTTTGATTATTCATCTATACTCCTTGTGTGTAGTCATTTTCTTTGCCATTGATTATTAGAAGCTGGGATTTTTGTGGATTTACTTTGATGTCATTGATATGGAAGAATTGTTCAGTGGTGTTTATTATTTTTTGGAGTGCAGCTTTGTTGGTTGCAATCTATGTAGTATCATCCATGTATGCACTGGCTGCAATATGTATGGATCTTGAAGACCATCCTTGATTTAGGTATTTACAGGTCAGGACTGCAAGTGAGTATCCTGTATGTTCATTACTGATTCTTGTAAACAGGGGGTCATAGAAAATACGCCATAGTAGTGGGGATATGGTGTTACCTTGATCTATACCATCCCTGACTGTGTAGGGATTGATAGGGCCATGGCATATTAAGACTATATTTTGCCTATCTTTGAAGATGTTGTCGAGGATTTGTATTATTTGTTCTGGGATTTTTATCTGCTGGAGTGCCTTTTTTAGCATTGTGATATTTACTGAATCATAGGCTTTGGACATATCCTGATTGAAGATCCAGACTTCTTAATTTGTTTCTTTGGCATGTTCTATGATACTACTCAGGATGTGTATAGGATCTTGTGTACTGTTTCCTGGTAGTGCTGCCCAGTTTAAGTCTGACAGTATTGGGTGATCTTTGAAGACTTTGGCAAGGTGGTCTGTTATGATCTTAGTGAAGATTTTCCTTCCAGTATCCAAAAGGGTGATTGGTCTTGTTATGTCGAGGTTGTTTTTCTAGTCTTTGGGTTTGGGTATTGGATATATGGTTCCTTTGCTCCATTCTTTGGGGGTTGTGCCTTGTTGCAGGATATCGTTAAAGATTCCTTTCATTTCTTCTATGGTATTTTTCTTGAGATGTTTGTAGGCATTATATGGAATTTGATTTCTTCCTGGTGCTGATTTGTTACTTCGGTTGTTGATTGTTGTTGTTAGTTCCTCAGTTGTGATCTCCATGAGAACATCTGCGTACCAGCTACTCTTGATGTGCAGTTTAGCTTCGTATTCTTGTTGCCAGTGTGGATGATTTACTAGTGGTGCTGTGTTCCTAGGTGGTGTCCAGTTGAAGAAATGTTGTCTAACTGTTTCTTTAATTTTGTTAGGTTCTATGATAATTTGTATATCCTCTTTTTGCTATATGATTTTGTTAAGATAGATGTGTCGTGTTGGTCTATCTAGGATGCTGTTAATCATAGCTTTTTTGTTACTTTCTAGGAAAGCCTACCGGCTTGCTATTCTTTGAGCTATAGCTTTAGCTTCTTTGTGTTTTGTGATGTATTTGCCTACAGTTTTGTGACCTTTAATATATGATCTAATAATCTGTATCCACTTTGTATAGTGGTGGTTCTTTGATACTTTTTTTTTGGCTTGATGTAATTCTGTAGTGATGTCAGGAAAGTGTTTTTGGATGTACATTGGTATAACGTGTTCAGCTTCAGTATTGCCTTCCTGATTTGTATTGTGGACTTGCTTTAAAGTTGTTAAGAATGATTGTAGATGAAGTAAGGGGGCATCTGATCCTTTGTCTGCTTTCTGGAGACGTTTTTTCCGATATTGATGTTTTTTGGATATGTGTTTTTTCGCTGCGTGCAGAAGTTGGGAGCTGAAGAAATTCCATCTTTGGTCAATCGATGTGGGGTCTGAGAGGATATTACTCATTGCTGATTCCACTGTTTAGAAAAATTTTTCCCATTGTTTGTCATTGGTGTGGGACCAGTTGTACCTGATGTTCGGTTTATGGATAGATGTGATTTTG
>CAJVPT010003603.1:0-14916 GCA_910592055.1 Acaulospora colombiana
TTAAGGAAAGTATTAAGACTTTATTAGCAAGGAAGTGTAAAAACTTCTTGTAAACATCTTTTTTGTATGTGATCAGAGGATTAGTAGAAAAAGTATTTTTTATCTTTTTTTCTATATCTATATTTCTGATAATAGTTTTTTGTTATATTATTAAAGTTTTTTTTTTTTTTGAATCAATAGTATATTTAATACTTAAAAAATATATAGATCTTATAGAAAAATATATTGTTTATATATACAGTATTATCTTTAATTTTTCTTAATATAAAGCAAATTACTATAAAGTTATGTTTTTTGAATATGAAGGAATCTTTGTATATATAGCATACTTTTGTTTTGATATTATTCTATACTTTAGCTTGTAAACCAGTATTGTTTTATTTATATCTAGAAGTCTTACTAAATTGATGTTTTTTTAATCAAGATTTTATTAATTTTTATATTACTTAATTCTAATTTTAAAAAAATAGCCCTTAATATTTCAGTACTAATTGAGATTATCTATTTTTTTTTAGGATTAAATCTAAAATATTTGTGCTATTTGATATAAACCTTGACTCTATACTTGATTTTCAATATATAAATATGAATATTTTTAATTTTTTCATATTTTTTTAAATATTTTAATATATAGTACTTACCAACTTTTTGATTTATATTTACTAGACAAATGTGCCATATATTGATTTCTTCTATGGTTTTAATTTTTTAAAAACTTTTTTGTTTATGTTTTTTTTTTATTTTTTATATATTATATGTAGTTTGGGGAGTTATGTTTTGAATAGCAAAGTTATTTTCTTTTTAGTTTATCTTTTCTATATATTTCAAATTATCTTTTTTTTCTTGTATTCAAAAAACTAATCATTCATTTCCATTAATAAATTTTTTTTTCAAAATCTTTTTTTCTATATATAGAAGTTTCAGAGTATTACTCAGATATACATTGATTTCTTCTATTTTTCCAGAGATATTAGTTACTATTATTTCTAATCTATAAGTTTTTTTTTTCTTTATATAATATGGATTTGCTGATGAAGTTAAATTTTATTTCTAGTTATATATAAGTTACATTCACTAATATAATGACTTTTAATTTTTTTTGAAATATTGTGATTTATTTTTTTCTGTTTCTTGGCATATATTATTATAATTTCATTATCTATTATTGAGTTTTTGTCTAAATACTTAGTAATTTTTATTGATTGATGTTTAGATTTATTTGAATCTTTTGGATTTTTAATAATTTCCAAAAACCTATTTTCTATATAGGGTTGTAAAAAATCTATTTATTTTCTTTTCCAAGTTATCAAAAATATAGAATTTGTTATATTAAAATTTATTTTTTATGAAAAATTGTTTTATTAACTTCTAGTATCTTAATATAATATTATCTATGACAGTATATATTTCTAGTATTATTATGGTTTTGTCTTTAAATTCAATTTTTTTTTATTATGGCAAATATTAAAAGGCTTATAGTTTTAAGTACTTATCATTAATGATAGATCCTTAAAGTATTTAGTATATAAAATTTTATAGATTACTTACAATATATTCCTTTTTGAGAAACAAAATTCTTAACTCTTTACTTTAGTAAAAACAAAATTTAGGAAATGTTATAAATAAAAAGTTTTAATAATAGAAAACTATTCTAGATAATTTTTTTATAATAATTAATTAAAAATTTTAAAGTTTTCTCGTGAAAGATATTTGATTTTTGTCTCTGACTTCTTCTTTAGAAATTTATCTTTACTTGTTATATATGTGAAAATTTAACTAATATATTAGCTATATTCTCTTTACTTTTACCCACTATTTGCAATAGATATTAAGTTCTATTTAGTTTTTTTTTAAAACTGACTCATTCTACATTGTTCTTAATAACTTCATTAAAAGAGGATTATATTTAGGAACAATTGGGATAAATATTTTCCTATATTGTCTAATTATTTATAGATTATTAGAAAGAAAATAGTATAGATAGCTATATATTTATAAAACTCGATCTAGGTTTAACCTAATTAGAATAAAGAAAATAAATAACTATTTAGTATAAATAATTTCTTCTAAAAATAAAAAGTTGATTGACTTGATATATTCAATAGTGTATTACAGGTTTCTTCTTATTATTAAGTTTGATGCTATTAAGAATTTTTATCTATCAACTAGCTTATTATCATCAATTGATGCTAATAGTCTCTTGTACTAATCTAGGACTAATCCATATTAAAAAAAAAAGAGATAAAAGAAAATATGAAGAAAAATAAAAAGGAAAATTGAAATTATTTATAAGAAAAGAGAATAGAAGAAAGAGAGAAAATATCTAACAACAGTTCTTTTATTAAACTTTGCCTTTGGAAAAGTACTTATTCCATAGCCCTGATACTTTTAGAAGGTAATAAAAGAGAGAAAACTAGTCTATATGATATTTATTCATCTGCATAACTAGCCAATAACTTATAATAAATCTAAGATTCTTATAGGATTTAAAAAATATATTCACATTCCACATTATGTATATCTTTGTTTACATTTCTGTTAACTATAGAGCAATCAATCCCAATTTTCAGTCAATCAATCTATCCAAAATCTAATATAACAGGAAATTTAAGGTCAAGTTAGAATAAGCAAAATTCTCTAAAAAAATTAAGAAAAACTATTATGAGCTAAGAGAGAAACTGTTTCTATCTGTGATATTGATATTAGTTTTCCAAATTAATATAAAGTTATTGACCCACATTGCTTTCTAGACTTTTGAAACCTCCATAAAAAAAAAAAAGAAGGTATTTTTTATTTAATTTTTTTTTTTAGAAAAGCTTTTTTACTATTAACTTTTTGATAAAAGATTTTTGAAGGGGAAAGGTAAACAAGAAGGATAAAGTATGACTACTGCTAAGTAAAGCAAATGTTTTTTAAAAAAAGTTTTGAAGTTTTATTATTCTCAAAATATAATGTTTTAAAAAAACATTTCTTTAAAAGTAGTAATTAGAAATCTATAGAAAAGAGTTTTGATTAAACTTTATTTATATTTATTACTATAGATGCTATATTACATATATTAAATATAATAAGTTTTATATTGTAACATAACTATTTTTTTTTTTTTTTTTGCCTTCTGTCAGGTTAGTTACATATACATTATTAAATATTTGTAAGCTGTACATATACTATGAGATGCCAAAGCTAATTTTAATTAATTTACTCGTCTTGGTTGTTTACCTTTCTAAGTGCAACTTTGGGAGTAAGTTATTGCTCCGTTAGGGGTTCAGATAAATACCCTTTCAACTTCTAACATCATTGCCAACAAATTATTACTGCAGATCACTCTTTTGAGTTCTGACAAAGATTAAAATCCAACCATTTCATCCTATACATTATCCCATCTTGCAGGACCTGTTTGGGCATCATATTTTCTGATTTTTCTTCCTTTAATGGTACTTGATATAACTGATTTCTTGGTATCTTGGTCCTGTTTTTTTGCTTCTGTAGATATGTCAACCTTTTGATCTTGTCACCTCTGTTGATTCCTAATGTTTATTTCCACTTTATTATCTTTTCACATCTGACATTCCAAATTTTCTTTTTGAAGTGGTTACGTGTTTCTTCTGCATCTTCGTTATCTATTTTCTTGCTTCTTTACCGATTCTCTTTCCATAGTACTTTGAGTCTACTATTTCATTCATTAGATCTTTTTCAATCAGTCCCATGTAGAAGCCAAGTATATCCTGACCAGTGTTTGAGATCCTTTTCATTAGTTGAGCTATTTTCTTATCCATTTCTCCTTTTTCCATTCTGTTATCAACTACCAGGCTTATCTCTTTTTCTTTTGACATCTTTTTTCTATCTGCCAGAAGTTTGTTGAAATATTGCATCATATCTTCGATACCTTTCTGCCAGGTTTCTTGCCACTGAGTTTTGTATGCTAGACATTCTAGCAAGTGTTCTATTGTCTCTTCTTGCTGTCTACATGCGAGATATTTTACTTGCTTGTATAAGTCTGGTTTTTTTGTGGCTAGCTTTGTTAATGTGGGTAGCTTGTCACTGGTTATCTTAACAAGAAAGCTTTTTCTTTATGATTTTTTGAAGGAGGTATTCCATGTATACTCATTATTCATTTATTTCTAAACTAGGTTTCATGTGTGCCTGTGCTGATCTTGAATTTGATGACCCCATTTTTTATCTATTCTATTTTGAGTTGTCTATTGGTGTGTCATTATTTTGGCATTAGTTTTTTTAACAAATTGTCTTATTGGAGCATTCAGTACTATATCTTGCCATTTGATTTCACTAATAATCTTAGGTGAGTTCAGATCTTGCCATTCTATTATTGAAAACTTTAATACTTCTTTGGCTAGAATGTTTGCTTCCTCATTGTATTGAATATTGAAGTGTGCTTTAACCTTGATAAGATTTAGATCTAATTCTTTTTCTTTACCAGGCTCAACATTCGTATCTACAAGAAGCTATTTTGTTTCTTTAGTCATCTTTTGTGTGTTTTTTTGGAATCCTCCTTTTCTATAGATTTCCATTTGGAGATGCAGGCTTGACTGTCAGTATGGATCTAAATCTTGCTATTAATTGGTACTACTAGTAGTATGGTAACTATTGCTACTAGTTCTACTCTTGTGGACAAAAGCCAATCAGTTATCTTTGCTTAGAACTTGCTTTCTCTTCCTGCTTCTTCAATTTGTATCCATGTTGCACACATCTTCATATTTTCATTTCTATGATCAACAAGGGATCTATCTAAGTAAAAGATCATTGGTTTATTGCTACTATCTTCCTTGTTATGCCTGAGTATTTCAATCAGATAGGTTTGATATGTGTCTTCTTTAATATTCTCTTTAATGAACTTCTCCTTCCAGTTTTCTATCTCTACTTCCTCCAGTTGCCTTCTATTACATTATATAGTTATTGAGTCTATATGAATTGTTCTACTTATTGATCTCTTTAGGACTACCTTGGAACAAGGAATTTCTAAAAGTTGAGCTCTTCTTGTAGAGTTCCTAGTATTAAGATAAGGAAGCATATATGTTTGTTCTATATTTGCTTCTACTATGCATCAGTTTTTAGTCATGATCCTTTCTGAGCAGCCCTGACATCATATCAGATTTGATCCTAAGTTTTCCTTGGAGCTGTCACATTTGAAATAATCTATTTTAATGCATCTTTTATTGTTACCTAGAATTAACTTTCCCCAAACAAATTGTCACTACTGATTATTGCTCTTGATAACTACTCAAAGTTTTTGTCTTTTATCAAAATTAAGATTGAGTACTGGATATTCTGAACTCCATTTTAACCAATTTTCTTTTCAATTTTTTGTGAGCTATTCTAGTTTGTTTCTTTGTATCTTCCTTATTATTGATAAGTACCATTCTGGAATGGGACCCTTACTTGTTTTTTGTAAGAGTTGGAGCATTTGCCAGTCCAATACTTCTTTAGTTTCATAGTTGATAAGCTGATCCATGTATATCAACTTATTGTGTTTGAGTGATGAAATGGATTTACTGTATTAATTTGTTGACAAATGATCTTTAATTGAACTATTTCTGGTACTTCAAATAAAGATATCATTACATTTCCAACTATAAAAAGTTATTTCTATATCTTTGATCAATTTCAGTACTTGTAATGTGAAGTTGCCCCTTTCTGGAAGATGGTTTAGTGAGTTACATGTGAGCAGGTTGAGAGATTCCTAGTACTTAATCCGTGATTGTTTTAATCCAATAATTATTGTAATTCCAGCTAGTCCTAAGTCATTTAACCTATTGCATAATCCTATTATTTGACTTTCTTTTTGCAACATCCAAACACTCTTTAAATTGTAAATCCTAGGATGATGTACTATACTATTAGGTATGGATCAACATAGTGTGGCCTTATTTTTGAATAGCTTTCTATATGCCATTGTCAGGACATTATACATTTGCCAGGATAATACACTATGCTGCATTCTGAATTCGATTTTAGGTATTAAGACTTTATTCAAAATATAAAGTGTTTGTTGGTTGGTTAACTTTTTGTTTTTTAAGGACTTGATAACCATATTGATTTCTTTAAACATCCATTCTTTGAGCTCAATAGCTGATTTCTGGTTACCTATCCAGATCCCTAAAAATCTTGTCTGTTTAGCTCTATCCAATTCTCTAACTACTTCTCTGTCAACCCCTGCTTGAATCTCTTCTGGAAATTGGTTAGGATTATTAATAGTAATTAATACTAAATTGCTACTATTAATCTATGAATCATTTGCTCTGTAAAAGATTCTTGCTTCTTCCAGGATCTTTTTCATATCTTTTTTGAATCTTGCTATCCATGTTGTATTATCCATAATTGTGATAGCTGTATGCCTTGACTCTAGCTTTCTTTTAGTGTTTCCCTTTAAATCTGGATCTCAAGTTACTAATATTTTGTAGCCTTTTGTTTCATCATTCTGAATCTTGCACAATAAAGGGTCATAGAATATCCTCCACATTAGTGGTGAGATGGTTTCTTCTTGATCAATCTCATCTCCTACTGTGATTACTTCAGTTAGATCTTTCTCAAATATAATCCTAAATTCTCAATTCGAAATAGACTTATTATGATTTGAATAAAGTCTTCTGGTATCTTGATTCTATTCATTGCTTTAATTAACATATTCAGACTAATAGTATTATATGCTTTTGCTGTGTCTTGAAAAAGTATCCATAACTCCTTTTTATTTTCTCTTGTTTCCTTACAAATATTATTGAGAATTTAAATCAGTTCTGCTGTACTTTCTCCTAGTAATCCGGCATAATTAGATCCTCTTAGGATATTGTTAGTCTTGCAGATATTTTCCAATCTGTTTGTAAGGATTTGGTGAAGCATTTTCATGTGATCTCTAGCAATACTATTGATCTGATGTTGAGAAGTTCACATCTCCATGGTTTTGGCTTTGTTATAGGATATACAGTATATGGCTTTGCTTCCATCCTATTGGAGTAACTTTCCATCTTAAAAAGCAGTTAAGCATCTTTCTAAGATATTCTTTTCCTTCTTGACTTAGTCTTTTTAGCATTTTGTAACTGATTTATGATCTCCCTAGGGCTTTGTTATTGAAAAGTTCTTGAAGTGTTTCATGTAGTTCTTCTTGGGAGATTGGCTCCAGTAGGTCTTTATATCAACTTTTATTAATATAGTCTTTAGGATTCTATTCTTCTTTCCAATCTTCAGTAAGGCTATCAAAATTGGCATTTTATTTTTTGAATGCTTCATGATGATATCTTATTATTTTTCTTTCAATTTCTTTCTTCTTAGTGATTATATATTCTTTTTCTTCATCTTTAATTTTAATCCTATTCAATATTATTTTGACTTGCTCTCTATCAGTTAAGAAGTTTACCATTTTCCTTTGATTGTTATATAAGTCATCACATCTCTATTCCAAGGCTCTTTTGATAGCATCCCTTGTTTTTTTTGCCTTTGTATTCTGACAAGTAAGTTTTGGGCCTTCTATTGCATTCTGTATATTTTTTTTTAATAGTTTCTATGGAATTTGAGAAATACTATATTGGATACAATAGTTTTTGATCTGGTGATTAGGACTGAAGATAGTGTTGTGTTTCCTAATTGCTATGCTAAGGACTTGCAATTTGATTGAATCATATGTACTTTCTGCCTTCTTAAAGAGTGCGAATAGTTGAAGGGCCCTTCAATACTTGATGAATTCTGATCCATATCTATAATGTTTTTCTTAGAAAGCAGCTAGCTTCTTGGTCTTAAGCTTGTTATATGCTATTCTGCATATTTGTTCTTCAAATGCCTTTCTGATCTTGTTTGCTTAAGCTTCTCTTTTACTATTTTCAGGTTCTTCTTTAAGCAATGGATCTATTGTCATTTTGAGTTTGTGATTCAGGCTTTTACTAAATACCTTTTACTGCTCAGGTGTTGATCCCTTTATATCAATTCTTTGTTCACTCTTTGTGGAAGGTTTATTTTTGTTATATCTTGTGAAGAGATTGATATCATATATTGTTAGCACAAGTATAGTATGATCACTTCCTATTGTTTTCACCATACTTTGATTGTCAAATCTGAGTATTAGATAATTTGTAAGGCTTTGAGATATCTATATATAATCAATCTGACTACTGCTAGTAGCATCCCATTTTGTTGAAATTTTATCTTTTCCTTTTCATATAGCCTGTATGTCAAGGAAGGATTATTTATCTAAAAAGTTGAATAGTGGAATTTCTAGGCATCAAGATAGTTTAAATTTAGCTCTAGATATTGATGCCATGTCTTTTGCAGGGTTGTATGTAATATTAAAATCTTCCATTACTATTATATGAAAGTCCTGTCTGTTTTTTTCTTTAATAAAGCTTTATACTCTCTTCTGCATCTTCATGCTTCGTCATTTGTTTGAGGGAATATTGATCTGAATGATATATATCTTGTTTCATTTCATGAGCATATTAACTGCTATCATGTATTCTTCTGCCTTTTCTACTAAAGCTATTTTTCCTTCCAGATCTTTTTTTATCAAGAGACTAACTCCTGCATCATATGGAGTGTCTTTATTGGTACTATGAAAATGCTTGAAGATCGTTTGCTTCTGGAATATCCATTTTGCCTTTGCATTGATTAGTTTTGTTTCACATAGCCCTATTATTCCAATGCCTTGATTCTGCATTTCTTATATAAGACTATACTAGTTTGTACTATCAGTAATACCTCTAATATTATGTATCCCTATTCTAATTACCCTTTTCTGTATATCTTCCTCTTTTGTTTTTTCTACCTGTTGATTCTCTCCATTTTACTCTAAAAATTTATCTTTTTCTATTTGCAGAAAAGTATCAAGATCTTGATCACTTTGTTGTCCCCTACTATTGTTCTTTTCTATTTGTCATGCTTTGCCCTTGTTTTGTATTTTTGACTTGAGAATGGCGAACTGACATTCCTTTTCTTTCTGTGATTGGTCTGGTGTGCCTTTTTTAGAAGCAGTTAATCCTTCTTTTGAGTAGACCTTTCTCTAGTTTGTCTAGTTATTTACTAAGCTTTTCTAATATTTTGCTTAGCTGGGCTATCTCTGACTCTTGCTTTACAGTTGATCTTAGGCTTCTTGTTTCCCGTCTTATTGTTTGTTTTTGATGTCATCTAGTATTCAAAGCTTCATCATCTGCTTCTGAGAAATATTGTGAAGCCTGATGTAGAACTTGATTTGCTTTCTGATGTCTTCGCCTTTTTAGTGGCTCTCTATTGCTACCAGTTACTGGTGGTATAGACCTCATTATACTTCTCCTATATTCTGACTGACTATTGTTTTTTCTAAGTCTTACTGCCGGGATAGCTTCTTTTTTGATTACCATGATATCTTCATTACTTTCTCTATCTCTACTTGCTCTATTTTGGCTTTTACAATCTTGTTTTCTTGCTTTTTTAATCATTATATGTATATTGTCTAATCTAGCCAGATCAGCTGATATTTTGTGATAATAATGATACTTTATACTTCATCCTAGCTCTTGATTTTTCAATCTTTATTTGATGCTAAAGTGCCTCTCTTAGATCTTTTTCATTCTCACAGTACACTATTACATAGTTTTCTGATATCAAAATGATCTTGTTTTTTAATATATAAAAGGCCTTAGCCTTTATATGATTTAAGGCTTCTTTTATAGATTTTGTAGATAATCATCAACTTCATAAAGTCTCAAGAAGTATCTCTTTCTTTCTTTTAAAATTTAAGTAATTTCTTGATCCTTTTGTTCCTTGTGAGCTATTACAGACCATATTTAATTGAATTTTATCTTGATCACCCATTTCTTGTTCAAGTTGATATATTCTCCGTGTGTATAAAAATGAACTTTGAACCATTTTTGATGGAAAAATGTTCTATATTTATGAATATTGATAATCTCTTTAAATTTTTTTATTGTTTGTCTAATCACACATTTGCCAAGCTTGTGATTTGTATCTACCAGTGTGATATATTTTGATCTATTTTTAGCTGATGAAAAGCTTTCTGGCTTGATGAACTTTTTGTTTTGAGTATATCTTTGGAAGGCTGGACGTGTGCTCATATCTTTGTCCATTCTTCTAAGTATAAAGTTCTCAGCTTCTTTTTTGTTAACAGCCTTCAGACATCTTATTGCATCTTCTTCTTCATTAAAGCCAAATGTAATCCAATGGTTGCTATTGATAAATTTTGTTTTGAAGGGATTCATTTACTTAGGTATTTTAAGAGTTCCTTTGAGATACGTAATTTTCTTTTCTCTATTTTCTCTTGGCAATATGGCTTGAAGTACCCCCACCTTGATTTATCCCTGTTGTTTTATGTAAAATGAATTTACTGTTGTCCCTTGAACCCTGTTTTTTGTATTATAAGATATGTTGTCTATAATACAACTTCTCTGCATGGTTTCTTTTAATACTTCTGTTTCTATTTGTTCCACTACTTCTTTATTCTCCATTATAACTTCTTTAATAAAATTCATTTCATCAAGTTCTATAGAAGTTTGTGAACTTCCATTAGGATGCTTTCTGTTATAGAAACTTTAACTTGATTAGAGCTTGATGCCTATATTACTGGCTTGCTTGTCAACATATTATATATCTTTTCTTCTAACATAAGTACTTCCATATCTTTCTTTTTACCTTATTCCTTTTTCCAAAGAGTAAGAGTATATTTCACAATATACGTTTTTTTGCCATTACCAATAGATCTATTCGCAATAGATTAACAATAATATTATCAAGTATTGAGGAAACATATATTTATTCAGCAAGGATAAGAGGTTGATTGATTGCTGTTGATCTCAGTTTATGTTGTATAATTCTTGTTTCCCAAAGTACTTACTAAGGATCTTGATAAAAAGCCATCTTTCCCAATACTTTCAATAGCACCTTTTCTCTTTTACCTAAGATCTTAATTATTGTTTGTTTTTTCATTGACATGTTGTCACATGATATATATAAAAAATTTTTAATACGTATTATTATTATATAAGTGTCTTTTTAAACACATAATCAGATAAATATTGTTGTTTATTATTTTTCCGTTTGGTGTATATGGCAATAAGTTGCTATATTGATATTTGAAAGTCTATGATACGTGGCTTCTATGTGTTTATATGTCTGGTATTTGTTTATTAACACATAACTAGCTATGATCAACTATTAATCTTGCTTTAGATAATACATACTGTTATCATACACATTCAAGTTTGTTGATTTGTCACATCCTATTATTTTGTTGTAGGTAGGTCAGCTTGCTTTGATACATGTCAACCAAGTAAAAAGTTAATATGTTCGTGTTTGCGTGACGTGAATTAATTGATTTGGAGTTGTTGTGTTGTTGTGATCCTTTTAACTGTTTGATCAAAGAGACTTGGATATTCTCTTGGGTTTCAGTTAGCTTTGAGGTTGTGCTGATTTATCGGTTTAATCTATTGTTTCTGAGAGTTCTCTTAGTGCCTATAAAGGTGTTAACCTGTACTGGCCTGGCTAAGAGCTTTGTGAAGTTGAGGTTGGGTTTCAAGAAGCCTACTGTGAATTAGCATGTTTTTGTTTTTTCTCCTTCCTAAAAGCAAAAAATGACCTAGAGATTTTTGTCTTTCAAGCTGAGCAAAACTCTTTTTCTATTGTTATCAAGTAGATTTTGTTACCTAGAAGTGTATGGTTATGTTCTTTGAGGCTTTTTCTTGTGTGGAAAAGTTTTTTGTGAGTTTTTCAAGAAAATTACCAAAAAAGAAATTTTTTTGAAAAATGTGGATCAGCGGAAAGAGTTTTTTTTTATATTATAATATAACTATTATTTTGCTTAATTTTTATATTTTTATATACTATATATATATGTTTTTTTTTTAACTTGTAATAATGTCACGATAACTTATCTTTATTGAAAAATTAAAGTAAATTCACAATAATTTATAGACTTTTACAAAATAATCAATTTGTCTTTATATATAAGTACTCTAAGACAGATTTTGGGAACAATATTATACTTCTCTAATAAATTAATAATAATATTTATTTATCAGGATTATTATCAATAGTTTGTTATTATTGATTGTCTAAAAACCAATGAATTGTTAAGTTAAAAAAAAAAGAGAAAAATAATTGAAGGAAGGAAACAATTTAAGGTTCACCAAAAAAATTAAAAAATAAAAACAATCTCTTTTTAAAAGAGATTTGCTTGATTAGAATAGTCTTCTTGCTTTTTTTAAACCTTAGAATAAATCTTTTTTTTTATTACTTATGATATCAGATAAGTCAATTCAACCAATCTTTTATTTAAGTGAATATCAGATTGAGATATTTCAAAGAAAACATTTAGACCTTAGCTTTTTTTCATTAAAGCTTTGTCACAACTTGAGGAATTTAGGTAAGAGATGGAAGTTTATAATTCATATTATTTATTACTTAACCTTTTGATGTTATAAAAGTTTTTATTAAGAAATTTGAGCTTTTAAAGGCAAACATTTTCGAAACCTTCTTTTCAATTACTAATGATATCATTAAAACACATAAATATAATCAATAGAAACTTGTTTATATTTCAAAAACTAATATGTTTTATATTAGCCAATCATCTTTGGTAAAAATTTGTATTATAAAAAATTTAGGGTCAAATTGAAATAGATAAAATTTTTTAGAAAACTGTGAAAGTAAAAGCTTTAAGAAAGCCAAAGTAGTTAAAAAGAGAGAAAATAAGTCTTTTTAATATAGAAAATCTCTATAAACCTCTTACTTCAAAGGTTAGATAAACCTTCAAGTACTTCACAATCAGTTTTTCTTCCTTTGAAAACTTTTTTGTCATTAGTATTAAAGGTATTATTTGACTTTTCTTGATTATTAAGAGTCAAGTTTTTAAGTGAAAAGGTTAATAAGTAAAAGAGAAAGAGTAGAAGTATCTTTTGAAGTATACTTCAAGTTATTTTAAGAAAGGTATTAAGACTTTATTAGCAAAGAAATGTAAAACTTTTTGTAAATATCTTTTTTATATATAGTCAAAGAATTAGTAAAAAGAGTTTTTACATTTTTTTTTTATATATTTTTATATATTTTTTTTATTTACTTGTTTATTAGTAATTTTTTTTTTGTCATATCTTTATTGAGATATTGAGAGATATCCGAATATTTTATAGAATTTTCACAAAGCGACTAACTCATTGTACATTATTAGTTAAAGAACTATACTACTTAAAAAATATAAGGAGTTCACTAAGCTAGTTTGAACTAAATAAAACTAAGTCTAAACTAGGTACTCTAAGTCAAATTTAGGAACCAATATTATGCTCTCCTAATAACTTTGCATTAGCCTTTAAGTCATCCAGGATTATTGCCAAACAGTTTGTTACTATCGATTATCCCAAAAAATGATGAATTGCTAAAGTTGGCACTGGAGATAAAGGAAAGGAAAATATAATTCAAAGCTCTCCAAAAGGTTTTTACTCTATTTCACAGTTTCTTCTCGAAAGGCATTTGCCTGATTAGAATATTCTTTAAGCTTCATGACATTTGAGAAACTTAGCCATTCTTGAAAGTAACTTTAAGAAGAACATTTGAGAAACTTATTCTTCCGCTGATGTACAGATTTGCTTATCACTAGTGAAGCCAGTGCTATATTACAGAAAAGTTTGCTTGATTGGAATAAAAAAATCTTTTTAAGAACTTTGCTTGATTGAGATAGAGCTTGGAGACCTTAACTTTTATTCAAGAAAGTCTTTTCACTACTTGAGAAACTTAATGAAGAATAAAAGTTGGATCTTTTATTTCTACCCGTTACTCATCTTTCAGTATCATAATTGTTTTTTGGAGGTTAAACATACATGATTGGAGGAGACACCTTTTCTAGAACTTTCTTTCCTATATCATTAATAATATATTGAAATACATCAATAGGAACTTGTTTATATTCCAAAAACTGATATGTTTCATGTTAATCAATTACCTTTGATATAAGGATTTATGTTATCCAAAATTTAGGATCAAATTGAGATAGGTAAAATTCCCTAGAAAACTATAAACATAGAAGCTCTAAGAGGGACAAGATAGTCAAAAAAGAAGAAAATAAGCCTTTTTACTGCAAAAAACCTCTATAAATCTCTAGCTTTAAAGGTTAAAAAGATATTCAGGTACTTCACAATCAGTTCTTCTTTTTTTGAGAACTTTCTTACTATTGGTAACAAAGGTACTATCTGACTTTTCTTGATCACTAGAAGTTAAGTTTTTGAGTGAAGAGATTTGTAGACAATAGAGAAAGAGTAAAGTGATTTTTAAGGAAAATATTAAAACTTTATTAGCAAAGAAATGAAAAAACTTTTTGCGAACATTTTTTTTATATGTGGTCAGAGGATTAGTGGAAAGAGCTGAATGAAAAAATTAATATAAAGTATAAAATTATTTAAGAAAAATTTTAAAATTAATTAATAAAATTTTATTATATTTTTATTTTTAAAAATATTAATTTTAAATATATTCAATAAAATTTATAATAAATACAGTATTATTATAATTATTTTAATCAATAAATTTATAAAATAAAGATAAATAAATATATAAAATAAAAATTTTATAATTTTTTTTTTCACAATAAGAATTTTGTTATTTATATAATTTATTAAGTTTAGTAAAAAAAAAAAATTACAATTAAATATAAAATTATTATTTTTGAACTTTTAAAAATTTTTTATAAAATAAAAATTTAAATAAATTGTATTAAAAGTATAATTTTACAGTATTATTAAGAACTTAATAATTTTATTATGTACTAAAAAATTTTATTATTATTATTATTATTAGTCAATCTTTTTTTAAAAAATTTACTATAGTAAAAAATTTATATATATATATATATATTTTAACTCTCTGTCAGGCTAGTTATGTGTGCTTTATTAAACATTTGTAAACTGTACATATAACATGAATCGCTAAAGCTAAAAA
>CAJVPT010003604.1:0-14916 GCA_910592055.1 Acaulospora colombiana
TTTTTGAAGTTTTTTATTATTAAAATTAATGAAATTATTTTTGTTTTACAAATTTTTGAAAATTTTTAAAGTTTTTTTGAAGAATTTTTCAAAAAATTTTTGGAAAAATTTTAACAAGTGGAGATTTTCAGAGATTTCTATCAAAAAAATTTCCTGATGATATAGATTAAATATATTATATATTAAAAAATTTGTATAATAATTATTATCAATAGCTATATTATAAATTATTTGAACTAGTAATTAATATTAATATTATAATAAGAACCTGTGAATCAATAGCACAGTAGTAATGCTCCCAGGTCTCAACCACAAGGTCTGAAGTTCAATACCACTTAAGGATCAAAAAATCAAAAAATCAAAATTATCCTTCTGATCAGGTTTATTGGATTTCCTGTGAAAGTCATATCCAATTATCCGAAACCAGTTCGAAACAGGTTAGGTTGCATAAAGATGGAACTTCTGGCCTTTCATCGATCAGGAGCTGAAACTTAAGGTCATATTATCAGAAGGATTGCACAAAATAAGGCTTCTAGTCTAACCTCTCATATAAAGCTCCCAGTTTATCCTGCCCTGGCAGCCTCCAGAACCCCACCCTTCTAGCTCAGGATATCCCAATCTAGTGCTCTGCTTAATTGAAAATAAGTAATAGGAACTGATCTAATACTACAGGTAGTAACAAAGAAGACAATATGCCCTCTTCTGAGGTCTGAGCGAATAATATCTGGAAATATTGAAGGGTGTGTTCATCCCAATGAGTATATCTAACAGGTCTAGCTTAGTGAATTTCAATACAAAAATAGTCATATAAACTCTATACTAACTAACCTAAGCATCAACATTTATGACTGTATATTAATTATCTGGCCACTAGCTAGATGTGCCCACTCTTGAAGTGGTAGTAGATCTAGCTAGAATTGCTATGATAGGTTAGCATTAATCTGTATATGTAGAGATGTTTGATATAATGATAGTGGAATTAAATTGTCAAATAAAGTCTCGCATCTAATACTAGTTGCAGTAAAATAAAAAAAAAAAAATTAATATTATAATAAGAACTACTAAAGTAAACTAGAAATTTGAAAAAAGTAATTTATTAGCAGTAGTTAAAAAAAGTTATTGTAAATTATATTTGAAGAGTGATTAAAAATAATATAATAAAAGATTATATGTCAATTAAAAATATATTATTAAAATTTTTAAATATTAATACATAACTATAAAGTCTATATACTGTATAATCTATATTTAATTAAATTTATCTGTATCTTTATTTAAAAATAACAAATTATGTATTTTATAATACAATATATATAATT
The DNA here is from genome assembly GCA_910592055.1 of Acaulospora colombiana. Lineage (NCBI taxonomy): Eukaryota > Fungi > Glomeromycota > Glomeromycetes > Diversisporales > Acaulosporaceae > Acaulospora > Acaulospora colombiana. Next base: position 1,320 of record CAJVPT010003604.1, read on the forward strand.
TTTTGAAATAGTGACTCAGCCTTATTTTATTAAACTTTCAAGTTAGGGCAAAATGCAAATACAAAAAATAATTACTAATAAAACATTCCTAGAGTTATCTACAAGAGTTAAAATTTTATGCTACTACTATTACTTTGATTTTGTAAGCTGATTACTCTTCAAAAACTTTGTCAGTTAAGAACATATTGTTTGTTTCTTAGCTGCTTTCAGTATCTCCATGTTGTAAAATTTTAATCACTCCAACTCATGGAATGGCTTGTTATTGGAGAGAATAACTTGAATCAATCTAATTTATATACTAGAAAAGAAGATTTATTGATCCTTCTAAATTTCTCCTGATGCATATGCTCAGGTAAGATACATCATTCCAAAGAAAAATTTTAAGAGAGATGGTTGTGTTCAAAGGGTATATTAGTATATAATGAAAAGTGATAGTATTAAAACTCCCTAAAAAGATATTGTTCCAGATATTGATATATCTGTTGGAGAGAAAAAAGAGGAAGAGATCTTTATTGGCTATCCGATAAATTCTATTTCAACAGTTCTCTTTCTAAGATATCACTGATATAGGAGATTTGCTTGTTCTATATTCATCCACATACAGAACCAAGTGACTTATGGTTGATCCCAAGTTCTTATGAAATTGAGAAAATACATTCAAACATATGAAGTGATCAATGGGAGCTTGTTTACTTCTTTTACTGATATGAGTTCTATCTGTTCAATCACAGTATAAGAAACTTTGTATTACTCAAAATTCAGAATCAAATTGAGATAAACAAAATTTTCTAAAAAAAAACTAAGAACAAGTACTATGAGAAGTTAACAAATAACAAAAGAGTGAAAAAGTTGTCTCTCATTATCAATACACTTCTGTATTGTTTCTCTATAGTGTGAGATGACTGCACATTAGTTTTTCTTCCTTTCAAAACTTTCTTGCCTTTGATAGAAAAGGTGTTGCTTAACTTTCTGATTACTAGTGATCAAGTTTTTGTTTGAAGAGAAGTATTAACAAAAAGAAAGGAAAGTAGTAGGAACTCTTGAAGTTTTTTTAAGTTGATTTAAAAAAAGTGTTAAGACTTTATTAATATAAAAGTATAGAAACTTCTTGTAAACATCTTTTTTATGTGTGATCAAAGGATTAGTAAAAAGAGTTGATACAATATATATAATATACATTATATATAAATAACTTAAATTAAAAAAATAAAAAAAAATTTTATAAATTATATAAAGAAGGAAGAAAAATATAATCAATATTTTAATTGATTTATTCAAAATACATGATAAAAATAATAAGTTATAAACTATAAAACAAATATTACAACAATAAAATATAGAAACAAATAATTTAAAAACAATAGTCAATCCAGAATCATATATAGTCTTGAATAATATTATAATAAGAATACCTAAAAACAAATATGACTATCTTTTACAAAGAATATATTTATACAATATATTAATTATTTTTGGCAACAATAAAAGAAAAATAGTAAAGATCTTTTATAATAATTCTTAGATAACAAATATTTAAATATTATTAAAGATACAAATAAAAAAAAATTATCAATTAATAAAATCTATTATAATTATAATAGTAGAAAATAACTCAATATTTCAAAATAAAATAATAATGATTAAAAGTTAAAACAAAAAAAACCAGATATAACAATTGATTAAAAAAGTATTTAGAGATATAGTATATTATAACTAAATGTATTTTCTATGATACTTGAAATAAATAAAAGACTATAATAGCTGATCTATATTTTATCTATAAGAAAAAAGTTTTCAAATTAGAATCTTTAGTTGTTAATATTTTAAACACAATAAAAAAAAAATTAAAGCCTATTTAGATAATATTCTGAGACTTTTCAAAAACCAATAGAAATATTTACAAAAAGAATTTAGGAATAGAAATAAATAGATAATCTTTTACATTAATAAAAAAGTAGACTTGATAAAATATTTAATCAAAAAGAAGATAACTTTACTATATAACAATTAAAACAAAAAAAAAAGAAGGTATCTTTAAACAAAATAATAGTAGAGATAATAAAAAAGTATTTAGAAATCTAATATCTAAATATAGTAAAAATATATAATATATCAGTTTAACTTGATATTGATTGCAAAACAAGTTATTTTCAAATCAAAAAATATCTCAAGCAATATAATAATATTGCAAATATTTATATTTATAAAATCAAGTTTAAAACAAGTATAAAAGTATATATTAAATAGTATAAATATCTCAATATTAATAGATAATAATGATAGAAACTGAAACATCAAGAATATTTATATTAAAATTAAAACTTACTAATAAAAAGATAAATGACATCTTAATAAGAAAAAATAACTACTTAAAAAACTTACTAAATACAAATAAAATATATTTGAGCTTAATAATAAAGATATTAAATAAAATAAAACCAAGATATGCTATATTTCAAGAGCTCTATATATCTTAAAGAAACAAAACTTTATTGTAATCTATTTTGAAACTAAAAAAGAATATAATAAAAATATATAAATAATATATCTTTTTTAATGATTAATAACTATTTAGAAATATAAAATTAATACAGGCTTATATAACAGAGTCTAATAATTTCAAGCCTTGAATCCAATATTAATAATTATCTAATATAAACAAATAAAAATATTAAGTTAACCAATTAATCAATAAGTTTATAAACTTTATCAATTAAAGAAAGATAAAGTAAAAACAATAGAATTGATAAAAAAAAAAGGCTCTCAAAGATATCTAATAACTAGAAGTAACAAAAAACCAATAAACTATTCTAAATATAGATTCAATAGAAAAAAGAAATATAAAACAAATACAGATTCTAAAACAGAAGTTGAAAATTTAAAAGAAAAAAAACAAGTTTTTTATGTCTGCTTCTTTATATCCAATTTTTAAAAATCTTAAGAAACTTAAAGTCATATAAATAGATAGAAAAAAAACTATATATTGATAATAGATAAAGAAACTAATTATTTCTAAAGAGTATCTTAATTTTTTCTATTACAATAAGTATAATGAGCCTAATTATTTCTTCATAAATAATAATAATAAGAAAAATAAAAACAAGAAGTCACAATAATAAAAAAAAATAATAAAATAGAAAAAGATTAAATAGATATAAAAGAATTTCTAAAATCTATAGATCAATAGCACAATGGATATATTCCCAGGTCACTATTTATAAATCATCAGTTCAATCTGACTTATAAACAGTATTCACAATATAGGTTACATTATATAGAATGTATATATATCAGCTATATATATATTTGTATATACTAAATCTATTAGATATACTATCTGACTATGGTATAATAAATCAAGTCATACAGGTTTTGATCAGTTTTAATATTAGAATAAAAGAAGTTATGATGTCTGTACTACCTGAAATATGTGAAGTTATCAAAAGAATGTCAGAAATATTATTAATTGCCTTAAGATCATACCAATTCAATATAGAATTCACCTCTTTTCAAATTATCATTCTTATAAAGGTATTGGGTGACTTTGATCATTTGTACTAGCTGCTAAAGATATCAGAGATAGATTTCAATTGACCTGAAAGTGTGATAATATTATTTCACAATAAAAACCATAGAGATGAATATATTTATGAGAGGCTTATAGTCTTGTTTGATCAAGGAAAACCCCTTTAGATCATCTTTTAAAAGTAATTAAAAATGATTACTTGAAAGACTTAGATTATTAAAAGATTTACTAATAGTTGCTATGAGTTCTACCTTAGACCATATAGAGATTAAAGCATTAAAAGACCTAGTATCTAAAGAAATTAAACACAGCAAGTATGTTATATAAAATTTGAACTTATTGCATATTAAGATCCAATTACGTTTTATAAAACATATAAAAATATTCTTGAAATAAAAATGGTAGTTTCTAGTAGTTCTTCAGAACACTAAATGCTTGGGTATAGTAGGGTAGCTAAAAAAGATAATACTTACTAAGAATGGGTAAAATCGGTTTGTATTAAATAAAAAAAGGTAATATGGTTAAAATAGTTATAAGATAGTCTCTTATAATCCAATCTATATTCCTAAAAATTTCAAATAAATAAAATTCTGTCAGTATGACTAATTAAAAAAATAATACAATAATAAAAATAAAAAAATTTCTATATAGAAAAAAAATATTTTTAAATAATAACAAGAAAAAAAAAAGAAATAGATATAAATAATAAATAAAAAGTAGAGTAATTAGAATAAGTATATATAATATTTAGAGTATTATAAATAAATTAAATTAAAATACTCTTATAAAAGAAATACAAAAGCAGAAATAGGAATTCTAGAATTATATGAAATTAAACTGATTAAAATCAATACTAAATAAGTATTTAATAAGTAGATACAATATAAATGCTTCTAATATATGATATCCAGTAAAAATAACTCTTTTCACTGATCCTCTGCCCATGTACAAAAAAGACATTCACAAGAAATTTTTTTATTTCTTTGCTAATAAAGTCTTAACACTATCCTTAAACCAACTTAAAGTTTTACTTTAAGAAATACTCCCAAACTTCCCTTCTTGTTTATATTCATTTTCAAACAAAAACTTGACTTCCTGTGACTTAGAAAAGTCAAGAAACACCTTCTCTACCTATGGTAAGAAAGTTCTGCAAGAAAGAAGAACTAATAGTGTAGTACTTGAAGACTTTCATTTTGAAGCATGTTTATAAAGATCTTCTGCAGTGGAAGGCAGTGAACATCAAGCCATATTTCAAAGTGTCTGTCCACTGTCTCTTCCCTCTTATAGTCACCCAAAATTTTTAGTTTTCTGGAGAATTTTGCCTACCTCAGATTGACCCTGAATTTTGGGTGACACAATCTATTGCAAAAAATGATTGGTGGATATGAAACACGTTAGTAGCTGAATGTAAACAAGCACCTACTGGCACCTCATGTGTTCTGATGACATCAGAGGTAATGCTGGAAAGAAAGTTTTAGAAGAAGTCCCCCTCCAACTGCGTATATTCAACCCCAGGAAACAGTTATAACATCAAAAGGTAATGTGTATCCGCACAAAGAAATTCCATTCCTTCTCTAAGTTCCTCAAGTGATTAAAAGGCTTCCTAAGGTGGAAACTGAGGTCTTTTAGTTTCTTTTGGACTATCCCAATCCAGTGCATGCTTAAATAAAGACTCATTCAATGCCACAGGTGGTGACAAAGAAGACTTCTTCTGAGGTCCAAATAAAGCAAAAAAGAATATCCCAATCAGGCAAGATCCTTTTTGAGAAGAGGTTGTGAAATGAAAAAGAATATTTTGGAGGGCATTGAATTGTTTTTCGTTTTTCCCCTTTCCCAGTTCAACTTTAGCAATTCATCATTTTTTGGGATAATCGACAATGACAAACTGTTGGCAATGATCCTAGTTGACTTAGAGGCACTATGCCAAGCTACTAGAAGAGCATAATATTGTCCCCTAAATCTGATTTAGAGTACCTAGTTGAGACTTAGTTTTGTTTAGTCCAAACTAGCTTAGTGAACTCCTCATATTTTTTAAGTAGTGTAGTCCTTCAACTAATAATGTACAAAGACGAGTTAGTCAATACGTGAAAGGGTCTGTGGATTATTTTGGTATTTTTAAGTATCTCAATAAAGACAAGCCATATTGGCATAATTGTGGGTTAAAAAAAAAAAAAAAAAAACAATATAAATACTTCTATAGTAATAATAACAAAATCCTATTTAAAACAGATATTAGTCTATTAATAAAAAAAAACCTTAAAAAGAAATTAATATTTATAAAAAAAAAGATATATAATAGTAGTCAATATTCTGATAAAAAAAAATAAAATATATATTATATAAGTTTATATCTTATTAAACAAGTGAAAAAAAAAATTATAGGAAAAGCTTATAAGTTTTATTTAAAAAAAGTGTAGACAAGACTTTCATATAATAGTAATAAAAGATTTAAATATAATGTGCAATTAATTAGAAAATAAAATTGTATTTTCTAGAGAAAACTTTAAATTCTTTTGATATTTAGAAATTTTGCTATTTAATAAATAAGAATTCTTGAATATACAAATTATATAGAAAAAATAAAAACAAAATTCCAGCAAGATAGAATATCACAAGTAGTAATAGAATTGATTATATTTGATTATTGTATAGTCTAGCCAAATATTAAATACTTAGGTTTAATAATAAGAATATGAAAAATATTATAAAAATTAATTATATAATATTTGTAATAATATTATATAATATAAATCTCTTTATAAAAAGTATTATTATCAAACTTTCTATAAAAAGTGATATTGAGAAAATAAATATAAGAGATTAACTCTAAAACAATAACAAGTTTTTTGTGAAAATATAAATCATAAGTTTAAAAAAAAAATAATAAATATTTTACAGAAAAAGTCTAATAAAAACAACAAAAAAAAACAAATAAATAAAATTTGAAGAATATTTGAAAATATAATATGCAAAGTAATATTTAACAAATTTGCAACTGTAAAATTCAACTCTTCTAAAAAACATATAAGAATAATTCAAATTTTATTAAATATAAAAGGAATTTACAATAAAAAAACACTCTTTTCATAAATCTTCTAATCACACACAAAAAAAATATTCACATAAAATTTTATATTTCCTTGCTAATAAAGTCTTTATACTTTCATTAAAACAACTTGAAGCTCATTTTCATGTATCTCTACTACTCCCCCTTACTTGTTTATAAACTTCTTTGAATACAAACTTGGACCTCTAGTGATCTAAAAAGACTCAAATATGTACTTCCTCTACTAAGGGCAAGAAGGTTCTAGGAATAAAAGAACTGACAAGTGGAGTGTCACCTTATAAAGCTAAAAGTGACAGAAAATAAAGATTTTGTCAGTAAGGAAAGACTTATTATCTATCTTCTCACATGATGTTCTGTTTTTTCTTAAAGTGTATACTGTTTTTCATGGTTTTCCTGAGGGACTTTGCCTACCTCAGTTTGATCCTGAATTTCTAATAGTACAATATTACCTGGCCTTTGATTGATTAACATAAAACATATTAGTAACTGAATATAAACAAGTTCCTACTGATCACCTTATATATTTTAATAATATTATTGATAATTGAAAGAGTTGATCGGTACCTCATGTTTATTCCATTTCTTCAATTGAGTTAACCTATAGATCAAGTTCCATAAGATCAATAAGATATAAGCAACAAATCTTCAGGTGATGAAAAAGCTATTATTTGTTCAAATTAAGATCTTTCTCTTCTATCATCTCAATCAGGCAAAGTTCAAGATCAAGATCTCCTTTTTATTCTAGTCAGGTAATAAAACTAAATAGTCTTTAATCCATACTGAATTTCAATCCTTTGGTTATAGTTGAAAATACATTTTCTAGAAGTTGTTGAAAGATATTACAATTGATAAGAATCCCCATTACTTTCAAGACTTTTTCACCATTACAAGACAAAAGTATTATTGGAGAATCTGACCTTTTGAATAATGAAAGATGTATATCAGTAATATTTCTATAATTAGGCATGACTACTGGAAGATATCATATCAAAACAATAGGACCTAGTTTCTACTAGGTCACATAAAATTTTAGGATCCATCATAAATTGCCTCCTTATCACAGGTGAATAAATAATCACTACTCAAAAAAGGTTAGAACCAAGTGTGTCTTGAAAATAAAGGCTTCCATTAGGTGAAAGATCTCCTTAAATAGTACACAAAAAGAAAATCAAGATTAAGAATGAATAAGTTCCTTAGATGATCAGAAAAAAAAAAGAATATCCAAATAGATATTTTTTATTGAGAAGAGATCTTGAGAAGTAGGTTTTTGGAGAAAGCTGAAAATATTTTTTTCAATTTTTACTTTTTTGTTTTCTTGTATCTATTTAGACATTTTTAGATATCCCCTCTTTCCTTTTTTCAACCCATCCTTTTATAGTTTTCTGTATTTTAGAGGCTTAATGTAATATATAGTAGTAACAATCTGCTAACAATGATGCAGTGGACTAGGAAAGTTTTTATCTAAAGATACTGTGGAATGAAATATTGTCCCCAAGGCTAAACTTAGAGGCTTTTATGCTTACAACAAGTTAATTAGATTAGAATTAATAATTTAGCTATAATATGTATCATACTGCTCAAATGAAAATGTACTTATATTTTTAATTGATCAATAAATTAACAATCTAGTCTAGTTATGGATACTTAAAAAAAAATAAATAAATAAAATAAAATAAATTTGCAATTAAAAATACTTTTTAAGACACCAAAATATTCAAAGAACTAGACAAGTTAGAAATCTTTAGCATAACTATCAAAAAATATAATATTATTCACAATCTAAATTACCAAATAAATAATTACTATATTTAACTTAATATTTCTAATATTCTATAGAAATTTTAAAAAAAAACATATTTATGATGCGATAATGTATCTTGAATTTATAGTATATATCAAATATTAAAGACTAAAAAAATAAGAGATATAATTAGAATAATATTAAAACAATAATATGATAACTTGAAAAACAACCAAAAATAAATAATAAATTCTTTAATAGATAGAAAAAAGATAAAAATAATTTATTATCATATTAAGACCCAAAAAAAATAATAGTGAATATATAACAATTCAAAAAAAAAATTGAAAAAAAATAAGATAATACTATTCTAAAGCTTTCAAAAAAAGAAATACTAATTTTAACAACTTAACAAAAGATTAAAAGAAGAATATAAATCAAGAAATTATATAGAAAAAATCCAATTTTTTTTTTTTTTTAACATTAGCTCATTCTTATACCAGTATAAACATGTTTTATTAAAGCAAGAAGATACCTAGGGACAATTGGAATGAATAATTATCTGTACTATCTAAGGATTTACAGATTAATAAATAGTACAAGGAGCAAACTATTTATGTTTCATTCAACCAGGATAAAACAATTACATAACTGTCTAGTATAGATAAAATACTTACTAAACAAAACAAGAAATAACATTGAGTAAAAGAAACTTTTAATTATATTATCTTCAAAATCACACTAGCATTACCTAAAGACATGACAAAACATGGCCCATTGAGTGACTTATCACTACCTCAAATTCTATAAGAAGGGAAGACTAATATATCAAGGATTTACCTATAGTACCTATTACTTCCAATATTAGGGATCCCTTATATAGAGCTTTAACTTCACTAGCACTAATCAAAAATTTTTTTATATCATACTGCTATCAAGAGAGTATTTGGAGAGGGAAAGTAATTATTTAATAAATTAGGGGGTTGTCTTTTCAATGTGTTAGTGCCGAATAATCAAAAACTCTTCTAAAGAATCCTGTACCTTGTGATTTTTTTTCTCTAGTTATGTTCACTGAAGAAGAGGGGGATGAGTAAAAGAGGATTATTATTTGCTATCCAATGAGTTGTAATCCAGGTTTTTTTTATTCTTTTCATGTAGTCAATAATATTATAGATTTCATATCTTGTATTCATCTGTGTAACTGGTATACAACTTATGGTGAATTATAGGTTCTTATGGAAACTGAGAAAATATATTCAAATATGTGAGATGACCAATAGAAGCTTGTTTACATCTTGAATTGCTAATGTGTTTCCATTATCCAATCACAGCACCAGAAACTTTATATTACTTAAAATTCAGGATCAAACTGAGTTAGGCAAAATCCTCCAAAGAAACTATAAGAGAGTACTATTAGAGCATCCATAATTACAAGAGAGTGGTGAAGTTGTCTTCTAAAGAGTCTCTCATCACACCAAGACTCTGTTATGTTTCTATAGCAGGTGAGAAGGAGATAGAGAAGTCAGGCCTACTTTCTTTCAGAACTTTCTTGCTATTAGTAAGAAGGATAAAGTTGTCTTTCTGGCCATTAGAAGATAAGTTTTTTATAGCAAGATATAAAAAGAGGTAGTAGGGTAGTAAGGTGACTTTTAGGAATCTTGTTCTCAAGTTGGTTTAAGGAAAGTGATAAGACTTTATTAGCCTTGAAGTATAAAACTTCTTGCAAACATTATTTTGTGTATGATCAGAGAATTAGCAAAAAGAGTTTTTGGTTAATTGATAGAAAAAATCTAATATAAAGATTTTCTATAATTAATCTTACAAAAAGAACTTTAGAAAACTTTATAAAAACTTTCTAATAATAAAGTCTTAAAAAAAATATAAATTAGTTATAAGATATTAAAAAGAATAAATTAAGTATCTGAAAAAGATATTTAATAATTTTTTAAGATAGGAAATAATTTTTATCTTCTAAAAACAAAATATTTATTTTATAATAAAATTTAACCATAGCTATAAACTCATATGATAAAGATACTGTATAATAATAATACTATTGAAATTACAAAAAAGTATTTCACAAAAATTCTCAAAATTAGATTAAAAAATATTTGTAAAAACAATAATATTTTTATAGATTCTAACTATACAAAACTACTAAGAAAAAATAAAAAAAATTGTTTCAAATTTTCAAAAAATTGTAAAAATATAAAAGAAAATAAAATAAAAATTGCAAATATTTTTTAAAATATCAACAAAGTATATAATACTATTAGCCTAAATATATTAATCAAAATAATAAAAAGAATTAAGATTTAATTAGGCTTCACTAAAATTTTAAAAAGTCTGTTTTAAAATAAAGAATTCAAAGTAATATATAAAAATGATTTTATAAAATTAATATTAGTAGAAGATGGGATTAATTAAAGAGAAACTATTTTTTCTTGGATATAAAAAGTCTTTTATAATCTATTATTATGCAAAAATTAGAATAATAAAATCAAAAAATACAAAATATTGATTGAAGAAGGAATTCATTAATGGAAATGAATGGTTAACCTTTTGGATACAAGAGAAAGAAGATGTTCTTAAATGTATAAAAAAAACAAATTGAAAAGAAGACAATTTTATTATTCAGTAAATAAATTCATAAGCCATAAATAATACATACAAAACTAGAAGAGATCTAAATAAAAAAATCTTTCATAAAACTAAAACTGAAGAAAATACTTCTATCTAACATATTTGCCTGATTGATATAGATCAAAAAGTGAGCAAACATTATATGGTTAAATACCTTAAAAGATATGAAGAGATTTAAAACATTCATATATATAAGATAAATACCAAATCTAGAGTTAAGGTATATAGTATATCAAATGGTACAAATATTTTAATCTCGACTCAGAAGCAAAATGTATGACTTCAATTGGCACAGAAATATCAAGAGCTATTTTCTTAAAATCAGAATTAAGTGATAAAGAAATTAATGATATTTTGATTGAGAGAAACTATAACTCAGCATAACTTTTGAGTACAAATAAAACATATACTAGTTTGATAGCTAAAACATTAAATGGCAATCAAGCAAAAGCATACTATATACCTAAAGACCCCTTTATACTAAGAAAACAGAACTTTATAATAGTCTGTTTTGCAACAAAAGAAGATAGAGATAATACATATAAATAACATATTTTTTTACAAGGATTGTATCTTTCTTGGAATACCAAATACTCTACTAACTTAGGAAAAAAAGAAATCTAAAAGAGTAAGTAAAAGCCTAAGAGCAAGACATGAATATAAAATATAGAAATAGATGAGAATTTAGTTGCAGATATATCATCAGATACTGAATCCATAAAATCCACCTCTATTTCTAATGAAAATCAGAGTTAATCAAACCAAAGGTGAATTAGATATTATCATAACAGAAGGATATGACAAGAAACTAATAGACTTAGTAAATATCCTGCAACTTAAAGCAATAGAGAACCAATAAATCAAAGATACAATTACTATAGAAATATAAGAAATGAGTTAGAACCAGAAGTAGAAGTTTCATCTGAAAGTGACTTGCAGAAAAGAATAGATCTTGGAAAAAAGACAAAAGGAAGAAGACGCAATCTCCAAGGTAGCAACTACATGGTTGGGATATCAGACACCCTTAGATACTTTACTACTGGTAGTAACAAAGGGCCAATCAATCATTGTAACAGAAAAAGAAGTTAGTATAATAGATTGCAAAGCCCTTATCCAGAAAGTGATAATGATCAAGATTCTCTATATCAGATCCTAAATAATCTCAAGTAATTAAATATCAGAATAAACATAATCAAAGAGAAACAGGTAACCAGAATAGGGTAAAAGGAAGGTAATGGAATAATTATTTCTAAAAAAAGCATCAGTTCAATCAAGGTATATTAAGAGAGAGTTTAACCCACAAGAGGAATCAAGCTCATCTTGAAATAAAGAAGTGATCATAGAAATAATAATAGAAACTGATACAATCCTTTTCAGTACAATATATACCATACCACTTGATGATTTTATTTGTATGATTAAAAAAAATACCATTAAAAAACTAGACAAAAAACAAATATTGTATAAGAACTATACCATTGACAACTCTACAATAGATGATACTATTACTATTGAAACACATAATATTAGAGGTATTAATACTAGTCTTGAGTAATAAAGACTATTTAGACTTATATAAGATCTCGATATAGATATCCTAGAGATCTGTGAAACTAAGCTAACAGAAAAAACAATAGACTTTGCTTTTAACTTACAACAAATGCACAAATTCTTTCACAGCTATAATAATGAAAAATCCAAAAGATCTGGAATAGATTTTCTTATTAGAAAAAATATTGAGAAAAAGTTGAAATCAATTGAAAGAATAGAAGGACATATAATAGGAGTCAACTTTCTATCAACAAGAAGCAAATTCTGTATCTACCAAGTGTACTTGCTATCTGGAAAAGCTGAAAGTAGATGACAATAACAGTTACTTCAAAACAAGATCCTAGATAAGCAAAGAAACTACTTAAAAGTCATAATTATGGGTAACTTTAATGTAGTTGTCAACTCAATAGTGGACTGATCACTACCTACAGACAAAATAGCCCCAAGACATGAAAAAGCTGAAATAGATCTCTTCAACTTCTTAGAAGACTGAAATTACATAATATCCAAAACTTCTGAGAAGAAGAAGGGAATACTACCTTCATATGGGCAAATAGCTCAACATACAGCAGAATTGACTATATCTGAATACCACCAGAAATTAGCCTAAACAATATACAGTATACAAGTTCAAAAATATTCCAGTGTAGACACTACTGAGTAGTGACTATACCCTGTTATTAACAAGAATGACAACAAACAATCTACTTAAAAATCAGGTACTAGAGCAAGATAGAACAAAAGATAAAAAAATATCAGATTCAGGTAACTACACTATAGAACAATGGGAGAAATTCAAACTCTGTATAGAATACAAGCTTCCAGAAATTGATACACAGGCCTCCTGGTATGAAACTGAGAACAGTCCTTAAGAACTCAAAAAGGCCTAACAAGAACTTAAAACCATAATCATTAAGGATACATACAGATGGTTCAAAAAGAAAAGAGTCTACTCCACTTCCAGTAAAAGAAAAGAAGTTAAGATGGGATCAATAATCCCAAAGAAGGATTTTAAAGCCTACAGAGAAGCCAATAAGATCCACTTTCTTCTAAAGAAAATCCAAGTTAA
>CAJVPT010003605.1:0-14915 GCA_910592055.1 Acaulospora colombiana
TATTTAATTTAATTTAGTTAAATCAAAGCAGTTATAGTTGAACATGCTTTAAAACTGATTCAAAATACATCAAATTGATTTCAAATTGTTTTTGCATTGAATCTAAATTGGATTCAGATTTGGATTGGATTGAATCAAATCAAATTCAGATTCAAATCAGATTAGATCAAACTATTATAGTTTCAAATCGAATTAGATTAGTTTAAAATGAATCGGATCCATATCTGATTCGTATTTATAAAAACTGGATCAGAACGAATCTAGTTAAAATCTGATCCAATTCGATCCGTTGTGATCACTACCATCTATCATCAACAAGAATAGAAATTACAATTATCCTCACAACAATTAGTGTCTTACCTGAATATAGCAGAACCAGAATTTTTATAGATAGTTAAACAGTCCTAAATAGAATAAACGACATAATGAAAACCTCAGAAAATAAAATAATGAACATACAAAAAAATGAAAACCTTCTTATCCAAATCAAGCATCTATACAAAAGGAAGAATATCAAAATTGAAGTACACAAAATAAAAGCATACTCAGGGATAGAATACAATAAGTAAGCAGATAAACTAGTATAAATAACACAAGTTCAAGATAGGAAACCAGGAAAAAAAATACTAGAAATTTATTAATATATACATAGATATCCAACAATTATTTCATAATGAAACAATCAAAACTCAAATATTTCATTGAAAGAAATAACATAACAAATAATCCAAGTAATATATCTAGCAAAATGGAGACTTTTAAATAAAACCAGATACTACTTTAATAATCAAATAATCTTATAGATTTACTAGAAAACAATAACTGACCACTTGCAGTACATCAAAATAAGCAACAACATTATAAATTAGAAAGATAAAAAATATAGAAGATTCAGTCTGAGTTTATAAAACAACAAACTGCCAACAAAAACAAAACTATATAAAAGATCACCAACAATTTATTATGATAACAAATACCTGTAGTTTGAAGAAGTTGAAACATGTACCTATTCCTTTATTTACTAGAAACAAAAAGAAAAGACATGAAACAAAATCAAAAAAATAATAGTAAATAGTATAAATATACACAAGAAACAAAAGCTAAAAGAAATCAACAGGGATCCCACAACAACATAGCTAGACCTAGACTTTACACTACATTTTGAAACATTAATTAGGGATGCAATCTTTAAAAGAACCTTTTACAAAATTAAAGAGATTATTAGAAAAAGTACATCAGAATCCAATATATAATAGATATAAGAATTCAGATAATAGAATATCTCCATGAAATATGGATTGATTAATGTGAACAGTTCCAAGAATAAAAATGCAAAGCAGATATCACTAGAAAAAAAGAGAGAGCAACCAAGTATAGTTCAACTACATTAGACATTTATTTCATAGAAGAGAGTTTCATATTAAAAGTCAATTTACAAAATTGGTGAATAGCTATATGAATGCTTGGATAAATAATATTGTTGATCCATTTTACATCTTCAAAATTTCTTTTAGCACTATTCCAGCCTTGGTAGATTAGCTCTTCAAATAAAATAGCAACAAGTCGCAAAGTAAGAGGCTCCTTTAGAGAATATTTTTTTATTGAGTTTTATCTGTAAGTAGATAAATAATATAAAATAGATTCGCAAATGTAATCTTCTAATGTAACTATATATCATAATAAATAAAACAAGGCTGTTCCAGTGTTATAAAAAAAATAACTAACTTATTTTTATATATTATTAGTCAAATTATTATATTATTTAAAAAATATAAGGCATTCATTAAGCTAGTTTGAATTAAACAAACAAAATCTAAACTAAGTATTCCAAATTAGATTTGGGACAATATTATAATTACCTAATAGATTGATTATAGCTTTTATTTATTATGATCATTACCTATAATTTATTATTTTTAATTATTCTGAAAAACAATAAATAGCTGAATTACATACTAAAAAAGTGGAAAAAGAAAAAAAATGATTCAAAATCTTTTAAAAAATTCTTATTTAAGTAAACAACTTTCTTTTAAAAGGGATTCGCTTGATTGAAATATTCTCTAAACTTTGAATCATATGAGAAACTTAACTATTCTTAAGTATTAAGACTTTAAGAAGAATGTTTAAGGAACTTATTTTTTTACTGATTAATAAATTCATTTATCATATTATTAATATCAACATCATATTACAATAGAGTTAGTCTGATTAGAGTAAAAAAGCCTTTATATAAACTTTATCTAATTGGAATAAAAGCTTGAAGATCTTAGCTTCTTTTAAAAAAAAATTTTTACCAATAAGAAACTTGATTAAGAAATATGGATATTATATTTTATACATTTTGCTTACTTTTTGATATTATATCTATCTTTTTTAAAAACTTGTTTAGTTGAAAAGTATCTTTTTTATAAAATTTTCTTTTCAATTATCAATGGCATTATTAAAACATATAAGTATAACCAATTAAAGCTTATTTATATTTTAAAAGCTGATATATTTCATGTTAACCAATTATTTTTAATAAAAATTTATGCTATCAAAAATTTAGGGTCAAATTGAAATTGATAAAATTTTCTAGAAAAATATAAAATAAAAGCTTTAAGGGAATCAAAACAGTTAAAAAAAAAGAAAATAAGTTTTTTTACTGCAGAAAATTTCTATAAATATCTTATTTCAAAGGTTAGAAAGGTCTTTAAATATTTTATAATCGGTTCTTCTTTTTTTTAGAAATGTTCTTGTCATTGATATTGTTGACCTTAATTAATAGTTGTATTTTTTTTAATTATTATTTATAGTTCTTGTCTATCATATTACTTTAGTTCTATTTTTTAGATCATGTGACACATATAATGCAAGATATGTCTTATTAGTTTATAGTATAGATTTAATAATTATGATAAAATAATGATTTATGTAGTACATATTATTTAATTTTTTTATTATATTATCATATTCTAACTATATTTAGCTAGCAGGTTATTCAAGTAAATAGATTTAATATATTAATTTAATTTAACAAATCTGACAAATTTAATTACTTTGATCATTAATAATTAATATTCATTTAAACTAGTTGTCCAAAGCAGTTAATCCAAAAATTTAGCTATTAAATTTTTTTATCCTTAATATTATATATCTCTAATAAATCTTCTAATTAAATCAAATTACTTAAAACCTCTTTTAACATATTTATATAATCTCTACCATTCTTTAATTATTAATTTTAATATATTATAATTGAAGTATTTTTTTTAACTTAAAGTGAATTATTGCTATAGTTATTCTATCTATTTATCTAATTTAAAAATTATTAGATAGGTTGACAAAATTGATAGTAACTGTGAGATTTACTACTCTGTAAACTATTCTCTGGAAACAATCTGGAAATCTTTCTTAATATTGAAAGTATTTATTTGAGAAATTATTTGAGAATCAAAAGTCCAACAAAGAGTTTAAATTTTATTATATAAATAGTTTAAAAACTATTTTATTACTAATAATATATATATAAAAAAAAAACACTTTTTTATTTGTATTCAAATTTCTAAATATTTCTTTTTATAGTAACAACTCAAAATATTGAAGAAAAAATACAATACTCACAAAGAGCTCTAGTATCAAACATGTCTAGAAGGTCAACTAAAACAAGAGATATGACAGTTAATTATATAGGTAAAAGACTCTTTACAGGAAGTAACAAAATTCCTAAACTGCTATTGAAATCCAAACTTGGAAACATGTTTAATCCACTAAATGGTACAAAGAAAAGTTACATACTAATGAAAAAGGAAAAAACAATCAAAGTGACAAAAACTAATCAAATTGATATCCAGAATCAGGAAGATATAGAGTTCAAGAATGAAGAATATAGTACAGCAACAACACAAAGAATTTTATAGCAGAAATTTTGGAATCAGCAGAGAAGATGACTATTGATAATAGACCCATATCTCTATGATAATAATATTGATAATGGCAATAGCAAGAAAAAGAGAAGATATTCCAATCAATACACTGAGTATC
The DNA here is from genome assembly GCA_910592055.1 of Acaulospora colombiana. NCBI lineage: Eukaryota > Fungi > Glomeromycota > Glomeromycetes > Diversisporales > Acaulosporaceae > Acaulospora > Acaulospora colombiana. The sequence goes on from CAJVPT010003605.1 coordinate 4,024, forward strand.
ACCAAGAATAGATTCAGTTATGAAGACAATGAAAGAACTAGAACTATATAGGTGAGTAATACAAACTAACAAGTGACCTCCAGTACACTCAAATCAGGCAAAACATATGTGGATCTGGAGGAAGTATTGGGACACACAATAGAAAAAAAAATCAAGTATATGCAAGAAAAACTGGGATACTTAGTAATTCTGAGACACATACGCACAGAACAATCCATAGGCTCAATGAATATCACAACCATTTTTGATAACTTCTATGAGATATTATCGACATATGAGATCAAGATCAGTGACAATAATTCTTTCAAATTTAAACTAGCTCCACAGATCAGTATCAGTGATAGCAAAGCCCAATTCATCAGGATATGGGATATTCCCAACCATTTCAAGAAAACTAATATTGCCAGCCTGTTTCAGAACAGGATGATAATTGAAAACATAACCCTTCAACCTGCAGAACCAGTACAATTAGGTATGATCTAGTTTAGAACAATAACTACATATGCAGAACAAGTCCAAAAATGGATACTCTATAAGGATACCTTTTGCATGCGAACATATCCAATGATCAGGACCCACATAGCAAGGAAAAAAAGAAACTAGTATAGTATGACGTTAGAAAATCACCCACAAGAAATCACAGTAAAGGAGTTGCAAAAAATCATTAAACACACTGAAGCACAAGCTTACTACTTCCCTCTGAACCACCTGGCCCAAAACAAGAGATTTGTAATCCTTTACTTCAAGAATAACCAGGACATGAATAAGGCAAAGAACATCAATCTCAATTTAAACAATATGGAATTAGTCTGAGTAGAGAAAACTAAAAAACTTTGTTTCAGATGTGATGCTCAAGATTACAAACACACATTATATCTAATCAACAAAGAAGACCTACTTATAAGAAGCAGAACAAATAGACTGGGACAGCTCAGATTGAGAATGATAGTGTAAAAAGACCTCATTATGATTAAATAGCCAAATAGACAAACCATTAACCCTTGTACTCCAGGATGAATATATTCAAGTGTCATCAAGGGAACACAGATTCTATTGATGAGAATGGAAAGAATAATGGAAACACTCAGGCAACTTCAAGTAGACATGAAGGCCATCAAATACCAGGTTTATATATTAGATAGAAAAGTAACAGCAATAGAAGCAGGCCCACATCTTAAAGCCAAAGGATTAAAAATTATAGATTTCCTTCTAGAACAAGAGGTGCCAACAAAGAACTCAAACTATAGAACTTCATCACCAAAAAGGATGGATATCAGACAATAGCAAATACTAATCAATAAAAAAATTAATAAAATAGAGACAATAATGGCAACAACTATAAAAGAGATAATAGATTGCCTAGAATCACTTATTGAAAGTATAGATACAACAAAACCGGTTTTCCTTTTCTTCAAAACAACTATTATTAGTAGACTCAATAAGTCAAAGGATAAGGAGACAAAAATGAAAAGAGAAAAAGAAAAGCAAGATATTCATGAATATTGGAAAATAGGTACTTTAAATATAAGAGAAATCAACACTGAAGTCGAAAAAGTAGCTTTGTTAGACTATAGCAAGGAAGAAAAAATGAATATATTGGAGGTAACAAAAACATGGTTACTGAAGAATACACTCTGATAAGATAAAGAAAGGAAGTATCAAATATGGCTATTGAAATCAATATGACAAACATATGGAGCAGGAGTAGATATCATTATGAGAAAAGCATGAGCAATACACATATACAATATCAAAGATCATATCAACCAAGGTCTACTAGTTGATATAGCTTTCAAGAGGAAGATAAAATATAGAATCATAATAGTATACAACGTGACAAACAAGACCAGGAAACAAGAGAGAGCCAAACTACACCACTGGCTCAAATCCAAGATCAGCAAAGCAAAAAGCAAGAACATGTTTATCATAGTGATAGGCAATCTAAATGAAACAATAGACTATTGACTAAATAGCATTTCAGAAAAGTACCAAGCAAGTAAACCCAGTCATATAATTGATACTTTACTGATATTTGACTTGGTAGATACATACAAACAGCTTCACTCAATCAAAAGAAGCTACACATACATATGACCCAAATCATGCTATGGGAACAGATTAGATTATATATGGATATCAAATATACTGGCCCAGTTCACTTTTAGCATAAAATATATTGATGTAAAAACTATCATAAATAATGATTATAAGATGGTGACATTATCTCTCAACATACTGTACAGTGATTGATTAAAGTTAGCAAACAGGAAAAATAATAAACAAAACAAGATTGGTTTCATCAATTCTAATCTGAAACAATGGATCAAGTTCAAATAGAAAATGAAAAATTCAGCAAGCAAGATTATAAAAGACAACTTGGAAACAGTAGAGAAGATCCGAAAACAGCTCAAAAAAGTAATACTAGCTGCAATAAAAGTCTACTCAAAAAGAGATAACATAAAAAGAACATTAGAACAATTTACAAGTCAAAATATAAGAACTTGATGAAAAAACTATTCATAATTAGCAAGGCATATAGGAGATGTCAAGAATGGTTTACAGATCCAAAGTTACATTCACAAATAGAAAAAATACAATTAAAGGAGATAATCAAAGAAGTCAACTTATTGCTTCCTATCTTAAAGAAATCACTGCTTGATATAAAGGATATAGCATACAACAAAGAAGAGCTGCACAGGTGATTATTAGAAACTAAAGAGGTCTAGAATATAGAAAGTAGAATAGCAAAGGTTCAAATAGCAAGGATAAAAGCAAGAACAATTCAGAGATATACAGAGTACAGGTATAAGAACTTAGAGGAGAACTTTAAGAAAATGATAAATAGTATTTTAAATAGAAAAGCAAGATTTATAAATACTAGAAGATTAATAGAGCATAATAGGAGAAGATAAAATTGAAATTATAACTGAGCCAGAAAAGATCCAAAATAAAATTTGAAATCACTTTCAGCAATAGACAAGATCAAAACAAATCCTGAATATAGAAGATTTTCTATACTAGAAGAAACAATACAATCTAAAACAAAATATCTAAGTATATTAGTATACAGAAACACTATTCTCAATCAAAGTAGTAGAAATAAAAGAGGCAATTCAGTGGAAAAAGATGACAAGTGCACTAGGACTTTTCAAATTACTCTATAGTATATTTAAAAATCTGAACAAAAAAGAATTGCAGGCCATAGAGATCCTCTTTAGCAAAATCCTAACAACAGGAGAAATTTCAAGGGACTAGAAGAAAGGAAACATTTAACTGATCCTAAAATCCAAAGACTGGTTAGAAAACATAAACATAACCCAGCCAATCACTCTGCTAGAAATAGCAAGAAAAATATTTATAGAAATTCTTATAACAAGAATAGCCAAAGTATATACAAAACGGAAAATACTATGTGAGAACAACTGGGTCAGATTGTTAGGAAGAAGTATATAGAAACCAATCTATATATTGAACAACATTATGGAGAAAGCCAGAGAGTCAAGAAAGATATATAGATATTTAGTCAAGATATTAGTAAAGCATATAATTCTATTAACAAACAAATAATGATATGAGTCTTTAGAAGAATACATATACTAAAGCATATAATTAGAATCATGGATAACATATTAGATGATAAAAGTAATAGGATTATAATAGTATATGGACTCATAGAGAAATATTCTATTCATAATAGAATTGATCAAGGAGATACTATATCACTACTACTATAAAGGATTTTTTATAATCCATTTCAATAGAAAATTGAGAACAAGTATAAAGGATACAGAATGAAAACCAAAGTCATCCTAGACCTGATAGCACCAAGCATAGGAAAGATGAGCACAAGTATAAAAAAAATGGTTAAGATCTTAGCAACTGCCTACATATATACCATAATATAATTCACAAGCTCTCAAACTGACATGCAGATTATAATAGATAAAGTATCAAAATTTTTCAGGATAAACAATATTCAAGTCAATCATGACAAATTATCACTAATTTGTATCAACATTAGTAAAGAAAGTAAAGCAGATAACATTAAACCTAATGGAGACCAAATATATCCTTTATAATACAACAAAACTACAAAAATTTTTAGAATTATGAATTTCAGAGTATGGAAAAAAAACATGCTAGAAGAACATTATTAGAGAGAAAGTGGACACAACTATCAGAATCTTGATATGGAAGAAAGTCACAGACAAACAAGCATGTTATATTATAAACTATGCCATTTATTCAACAATAGAATACCTTTTAAATGACGTAGTTTTATTTAAGCAAGAATATGATAAGATAAGTAGCAAGATAAACAAGGTATTCAAATACAAAGCTGACCTGTCTTCAACAACCCCAAATTGCATAATACACATAGACTTTGGATACAAACTGTATAATTTGTGGGACAGGCAAATTCTTATGCATAGTAAAAACCTACTGTATAGACTAAACACCTATAATTTGAGTGGCATTACCACGCAGATTAGATTCCAGCAACTCCAGAATAAATATTGAGCCGCATATCAATTCTAAAGAATAAATTTTCCTTCTGAACAAAAAGAAGAACAAATCTCACAAACAAAATTCTAAGCATGCTAAAGGTATAAGGAATCACTTTTGCTTTGGCAAAACATACATGGGCAGGAAAACTGGTCAGAAGTGAGGACAGACCAATCAAAGAAATAGTACAGGAAAGCTGGTACAACAAGCATAGGAAGCACTTCAAGTATAAAAGAATCCTTTTCTTAAATCAACTGCTAAATTACAATAAAACAAGATTTTTCATATGGCAACATGTGCAAACAAAACTAGATAAATAAGGCAGAGCACTATGATTGTATAGAGACCTAAAAGAGATTAGACTAATACAAGTAATATACAGGCAGCAGACAATAAGAAAGTAGCCCTAGTTAGAGAACATAACCGAACTTACAGCCTAGAGACAAGCAAGTTTGATCAAATACACCAGTACTTTCATTACAATAACAGTTAATGATTAAATAATTAGTGACAAAGAAACAACTATAATTATAAAGAAAAAAAAAACATTGAATAATCATGTTATAATAATCAACCATATGGTTAACAACAACCAAATATCCCTAGTCTTCAAGTGCAAAGGGTGCACCTTCAACAACCCAGAGCTCAGAAGTAAGTATCAAGATTAGTAACAATATATAATACACCACCTACTAGCACAATTAATAAACATTAAAGTCAAGAAAAGCATTACAGGATACTGTTTCTGATAACAAGGAACATCCAGAGACAACTGCCAACAAACTAACTACAATCCTCTCCACAAGGAATAGAGTATGCCTTGAGGGAGATAAACATATATAATATAGCTACACCCCTACCAACAATATACTTAGATACAATCTCAATAATGAAGGTCCTGATTTAAAAGAAATTTAAGACTCCAGAAAAAATTATCCACAAACTATAGCAAATTATGCAAGAAGTATTAAAGTACAATAATCTTAATATATACATAAATGGATTATTTACAAGATAACATACAAATAGTAGAATGGAAATTGATTGGGTTATTCAGATCAAGAGAGATACAGAGGTCATGACCTTTCAAGAAAAAACTTAAGATAACCATCCTCCACAAGAGCAGAACTGATAGTGATTCTCACAGACATCAGTACAATAAGTGTCAACAAAATTATAAATATAATAACTGATAGCCAAGACTCAATCAATGCAATTAATAAAGAGAAAAACTGGCACACTAAGGGATCAAAGAGAAATGAGAGCCTAAACAAAGTCTTGACAGACACAATACATAAGATAATAAAAATGCTGAATATAATAGTGAAATGGATTAAAATCAAAAGTCACTTAGGCAATCTAGAAAACAAGCTGATAGACAAATTAGCAGCAACCATACTAGTCAATAAATATAAAGACATAATAAAGATCCAAGAAGAAAACACCACCAGTAGCAAAATACTATTAAGATGGAACCAGTTCTTCCTTTCAAGACACTTTGAAAAACTCTACTTAAAATCAAATGGATGAGCAAATAGAGAGCCTTGAGATGGAAGAGATAGACTGGAACATAATATTGTAGACAATAACACTATTGAAAATAACATCCCCTCAAACAGACCAGAAGAACCCCAGGAATAGAACTTTCTGATGGAAAACGTGGTTTAACAAGCACCCAACCATGATAAACATAAATACAAAAAAGCTACACCTATATAGCAGCCTGATATACATAATCTTAAGAGACAGAAGGAGAAAGACCTTCATACATTTATATGCAAACTGAACAATACAAAATTAACAGAAAAGTTCACAAAATTCCTCATAGAGAAATGCACAACAAGAGCAAATAGTAAGAAACAAATAGAAAATATAAAAGACAGATAAAAACAAGTATTTAAAAAAGCAACTACAATAGATTCAACATACAGAGCAGGTGAAGTGAGATAGATTGATATCATCAGAGGAGTTATCACACACAAGATGAGAAAGATAGCAAAAAAAATCACCAGTAATAAGAAGACTGCCAAAGTAGCAATTGAAATAGCTACAATATGTTTCTAACAAGAGAAACGAGAGATATGAAAGTTAAGGTATGATTTAGTGATAGAATGAGAGAGATCATAAGGAATCACCAGGAAAGAAAAGAGAGAAAAAACAAAAAACCAGAAGGGGAAGAATAAGAAAGACACAATACAAAAGTGCAAAAGCCTTTCAAATAACTAGAGACACTTTTACATAAATTTAACAAACCACTATATAAGAAATATTTTTCAAAATGGATACATATCAAATTGTTGTTTTTCTATAAATATCAGTATTAGTGAAGTTATGACATGCTAATATTTCTGTTAAATAAACTGTAGCAAGTCTCAGGGTTCTTTCAAATACTGAGTTATTAGTTTTTTCTTTATTTTAAATATATTTTTGCACAATTAAATTTGTGTATATTGAAAAGATATTTTTAATTAAATAAAAACTATATGGCATAACTTTGCCAACTTAAAAAAAAAAAAATTAATAATAATATATATAATACTTTTCATAAAACAAATTCAAATATCAACATTAATATATTAACAACTCTTGTTTAATTCGTTGTTCATCTTAAGAACTATCTTCTATTTTCAAAAACTTTTGAAATTGATTCAAAGTTGAGTTCATTACTACCTTCTATATTTATGGTACCCAATATTATTTTAATCAAGTTCTTTTTGTTTCTATCTTTCATTTTAAATTAACTATTATTAAATAATTAATTTTTACTATTCAATATGCATACAGTATATTTACTTCTTTAATAATATTTATTTGAACTCTTATCTACTATTACACAATTTAATATTTTTACTGTTGACCCCCTTGAATTATCTAATTTACTTGCTAATTATATATTTTTGATAGGTTATCTGACTTTTGGCATACTCAAAACTTATAACCATTACAAAATTTTTTTATTTTTCAATGAATTCTTATATCTTGAATATCTTCTTAATTTTTCTATTACTTCTACTTCTTCTTCTATTTTATTTTCTATCTCCATCTTTTTTAATAATATAAATATCAATAAAATGATGATTATTTTCAAGGATATATATGATTATTTTAAACAATATCTTTTGCTCTCATATTTAAATATATTATAAGTGAAATTCTTCTTTGATGATAAAATCCAATATCCTATAACTTGGTTGATTTCCTTTAAAAAGATAATAATAGGTAATGGAAAGGCAAAAAACTAATTTGTATACTCAATATTCACTTTTAGAATAAAGCTAGTATATTCAAAAAACAATTTTGTATTTAGTAATAAATTAATAAATAAATATGTGATCTTGAAAAATATATGCAAAAAATTAATGAAATTTATAATTACTTATTATGCTACTTTCAAAAACTTCTTAAAAGGGCTAACATTTAATATGATATAAGTTCTAGCCGACATCTCTACTTCTATATAAAGGGATTGTTATCATATTTGGCTTCCATTGTTTCTATAAACAACCATAATACAGTAGCTATTGTACATAAACTTACAGTAGTTTATTAAAATAGTTAGGAATAAATAATAATAAGAATCCATGCAATATTATTCATATTTCAAGAAATTTCAAATTGACTTTATTGAAAGTTGAGAATCTTGTTGATGCTTTTATCAAAAAGTTTGAAAAACTTTAACTGAATTTGACTAAAAAATTGAAACTTTTTTTTATTTATGTAAAAAACAAGGCTACTGTCTAAAGCAATCCATCTTCAACTTTACTAATGGATCTAACTTTATACAACTTATATGCTTCAAGTACAATTAATTAGAATATCTAATCAGAAAATGTATATTTGAAAGATTTAAATAAACTTTTACAGATCTAGAAAACCTTAAAATTATCTCACCATTGAGAAATCTAAGAAGGGTTTAATAGATTTGAATGTGAGAAAAAAGTCTACATTGATTAGTACAATCAATTCTATACTACTAATAAAAGTGATGGAGATCAAATAAAAGCAAAAAAAATCTGAATCAAATAGAAAATTAAATCAATATACAGAAAAGTCTCTAAAATTCTATTAAAAAAATTTTCTAATTCTGAATCTAAAATAATTGCAACTTCTTTTGCTATCAAATTCAAAAGACTCAAAGTTAAAGCTCAACCATTTATTATGAATCAATAGCTCAACTATAATATCTCTAAGGATATTCCAAATTTTTCTACTAAAATTACTCTATAAAAAATATTACAATATCCTAATTAGCACAAAAACTTGATAAAAATTTTTAAGTGATCTAAGGTATCTGTAGAAGCCAATTATTTTATTTCTAATGACTCAAAAAAATCATAGTAGTTAGATACTATTTTTAAAAATATTTATCTAAGATCTAATTGTATCTGTAATATTACAAGTAATTGAGTTAAACAAGAAAACCCTTTTTCTGAAAACTTATTAGTTGAATCATATAACCATATTCTTTAAATTACTTACAAAAACAAAGTTTTGCCATAGAAACTATTCATCATACTTATACTCTTTGACATCTTTTATAGAATAATAACAATTATAAAGATAATAAGAATAAACTTTTGAATAAAATTAAATATGAATCTAAAAGTAATTTTGAGAAACAAAGCCTTATATATCTGATCTTGTTCTTGAATCTGAGAATAAAAACCTTGATATCTTTCTCTTTAACTGTTCTAAATCTAAGAAATCTATTCCTAAACTATTTATTGTGGTTTTAATCAAGAAACAATAGACTGAGATTCAAAAAATCCTATCAACTATAAGGATGTCTTTATTGATCACATCTCCAAGGAAGGCTAAATAAGTAATCCAGAAAGAACCACAGTAATTATTCATAGCATTAATATTAAAAATACTACTTTATTCAAACAGTAACTACTATATATAAAATCTCATTTGACCAATAGGAATTTATCAAAAAAGGAAATAAGGAAATATTGTAATAAGAAATTATAAGTTCTACTATCAGCTTCTAGTCTTCTTTTATCGTTATAGTATTCAAAAAAAATAATAAATAGCACTTTTGTATTAACTATAGAAAACTTAATACAGTTATTGAAAAAGATATCTATCTTATACTGATTATTGATAATCTTTTGAAAACCTTCAATAATGCTCAATGGTTCATCTATTTTAATCTAGCAAGTGAATATTAACAAGTTATAATAAGTAATAAGGATAAATACAAAATAGCATTCACAACAAAATATGATCTATATGAATTCAATATTATATCTTTTGATTTTTGCAATACTCCTGTAACTTTTCAATAACTAATAGACAAAGTATTGGCTCTCTATTATGTCAAATTTATTGAAATTTATCTTGGTAATATTACTATCTTCTTTACTATTTTGAACTCTATTGTTATATATTCGAATGCTTTTAGAGAAACTTTTTGAATACTAAATTCTAAAAAATGATAGTTCTTTCTATTATAGGTAAAATTACTTAATTATGTGATTAATTATAAGAAAATCTAACCTAATGATGATAAAATTATGAAAATCAAGAAATTTTTAAGGTCTATCACAATCAAGCAATTAAGAAGATTTTTTGAACTTGCCTCTTATTATAAGAAATTTTTTAAAAACTTCTCTTTTATTACTTGCTCTCTGAATTCTTTTTTGAAAAAATATATTTTCTTTAAATATATGCATAATTACCATCAAGTTTTTGAAACTCTGAAGTAACTTTTGACCTTACCTTCTGTCTTAAAATATTCTAATTTCTTCAAGATATTTTACCTTTATACTAATATCTCTAAAACTGATATTGATATTGTTCTAATACAAAAGAATAGAAAAAAGAAGTATACAATAGCCTATGCTAGTTATAGTTTCAACAAAGCTAAGGCAATTATTTAGCCATTGAATTAAAATATATTGCAGTTATATGAGCTATTGAACACTTTTAGCAATACCTAAGGACTCATTACTTTTTCTTGATTATTAACTATCCATGCTCTTCAATAGTTGAAAACAACTGAACTTAAAGGATGAGATGTAAAATAAATACTTCTTATAAAATCTTATAACTTTACTATCAAACATAGAGCTGAAAGAAAACATAATAATGCTAATGCTATATCTAGGATATATAATATTGATAAACTAATGAAATAAAAAAAAAAACTCTTTCCACTGATCCACATTTTTTCAAAAAAAATTTTTTTTTTGATAATTTTCTTGAAAAAACTCACAAAAACTCTTCCATACAAGAAAAAGCCTCAGAGAATACAACTATACACTTCTAGATAACAAAATCTACTTGATAACAACAGGAAATGAGTTTCACTCAGCCTGAAAGACAAAAATCTTTAGATCATTTTTTGCTTTTAAGAAGGAGAAAAAGCAAAAACAAGCTGA
>CAJVPT010003606.1:0-14913 GCA_910592055.1 Acaulospora colombiana
TTATTGATTACAAATAAAAATATACACATGTTTTAATTATTATCTAGTTTGACTATAAATATTATAAAAAAAAAAATAAAAAAAAAAATATTAATTTACAAATAATAAAGTTAGCAATTGGAAGAATCTTTATTTAAACTATTAATAAAGCAATAAATTATTTTTGAAGTTGTATTTGAAGTTTTAGAAGAATATAAAATAAAAATAAATAAGTTAGATAGAAATTTAATTTTAGTAAAACATTTTATAATATATAATATACATTAATATATAGTTTATAAAAATTTAATAAATATACTGTATATACAGTTGCTTTTAAAAGTTTAAGTTCACTTATTATATTTGTATTATAAATTTTAACTTTGACAATTTTTAAATCTTTAATTATATAATTAAAAATAAAATTTATATATATTATATTTTAATATTTGTTTTATTTTGTATATTTTTTAAAAAAAATTTTTATAAATAATTTCAAAAGTTTTATTATTATTAAATATTTTTATTATTTTATTAATTATTATGTGATTTATGTTAACAACCAATTAAATTATTCAAAAGTAATTATTTAAAAAAAGAAGAAATTTTTTAATAATAATAAAACTTTAAAGATTATATATAAAAATTTTTTGAAAAAAATAAAATAAATAAATCTAGTAGGAAGTATAATATAAAATATATAATTTTTATAAACTTGAAGTAACTATAAATAAATTAAAAAAAAAATATATTAAATTAATATATAACTTTTTTTAATGATTTTTTTATTATATATAAAAAAATATTTATTAAAGTTTTTAAATTATTTAATTAATAAAATTTGATTATTATTATTAAAAAAACTTGAAAAATATTTTTATTTTTTCTTATTTATAATAAAAATAAAAAAAAATTTAATTGTAAAGTATTTAAGGATCTTCTTATTTTTAAAAAAAATATTTATGAAAATTTTTTATGATATAAAAACTTTTTCTTTCTTTTATCAGTTATTTTATTCTTTTTTTAAACTTTTATTTTTATGATTTTTGAAAATTTTTATTTACTTTAAATTGTTTGAATTTTTTAAATAATGCAATTTTTACTAAAAATAATTGATTAATAAAAAATATATTAGTTTTTAAAAAATAAACAAGTTTTTAGTAACTATAATAATTTATTTAATAATATTTTTGATAATAGAAATAAATAAAATTTATAAAAAAAATCTTTTTTAAATAAGTATTCAAAAGAAACAATTGTATATACAGTATATATTAATAATATCAATTTCTATTAATTATTAAATATTTTGAATAATAAAAAGATTTTTATAGAAAAAAAACTAAGATCTTTAAGTTTTTATTTTAATTAAGTAAAGTTTTTAAAAAATTTTTTTATCTCAATTAAATAAATCTTTTTAGTATGATATTAGCATAAAAGATATAATAAGTGAATATATATTATAATTAAAAAAAAAAAAAGTTTTTCAAATATTTTTGAAAATGTTTATTATTTAGAAAGAATATTTTAATTGGATAATTATTTTTGAAAGTAAACCAAAAATTTTTAGGATTTAAAATATTATGTATGTTCACAAAAATAATAATTTGAAATTATAACCTTATAATTATAACACTAAAAAAATTTTTATATTTTTTATTTTATTATTATTATTATTTTAATTAAACTTTTTTTTATATAATAGCCTATGACATAAGCTTTACATAAATATTTTTTGATTAAATATGATTACATATTGTAAATATTTTAAATTCATAATAAAAAACAATCAACTTAAATTAATTTAAATAAAAAAGGTTGCTTGAAAAATTTTACATAATATTTTTGTCACCTTCAAAAATAACTACCCATTTATTTAATGTCTCAATAAAGATACACCATAATGGCATGATTGGGATTAAAAAAAATTTATTAAAATAAATTCAATTAAAAATTATTTTATAAAACCAAAATATATTATTTAAAATTTTTAATTTTAAAAAATTTTGGGTGGGTGGTTTTATTTTGATCCGGACTGTGCATAATTCATCGGGCCTCGCTTATAAAGTTAGTCATCGTCACTTCATTATTTAATTTCTTAAAGTCAAAAGTCCGTGAACACTGCATTGATTTATTTACTATACAGTATATTACAGTATTCACGGTTCTATTGATCCACGAATTTCTACCCCATGACCTACCGCTAAAATATGCATTAATGTTTATATAACGCAGGGTCTTATTTTGATGGGGGGCAAACGATAATATGCTGACATTTTCAGCAAACAAATAAAACATCCATACAAGCAATTATGTATCAACAAAAGGGAATTTGATTAAACATGCTTGAGTACAAACAGAACATCTAATCTTATCGAAACTTTAAATTTATTGTAATGTCATAGATAATTGATATTTTTAATCTAATCTTGTAAGATCCGAAAATATCAATCAATTTTATATGCCCACGTTTTTAATAAAGATTCGCGGAAAAAACATTTATCTTAATTAAACACAATTCCGATTTATTTTTCTTGCCAAATATTTACGATGGCTAAGAATCTCGAAGAAATTTAAACCAAATTCTTCGTAGTCAAATTACGACAAGGTTCTATTATACAATAATACATAATATATAAAAAAAAAAGAATAAGTTAAATTATCATTAGAGCGTTATTAAGATAGTTGCATTGTGGGAGTGCATTAAATGAAAAGGTGACCGCGGTTTTCAAATAGCCTTATCGTTATTTAAATTATAAAATACATAGCCGAAAACAAGTTTCCGCCTCAAAAAAGCCACCGGAAATCGCCGATTTTTATTTTTTTCCGGCTTATACAATAGCACCTGATCGGACAGTGGAGCGTCCGCAACAACTAAACAAACAAAACTTTTAGTTAGGGGTTTTTGTTTAGAACTAACATTTATCAGAGTACTTACACGTAAAAAATCAATCCAATAACGGGGAAGAAGAAGATTAGGAGAATCCATAAAAGTTTGCCAAGCATCGAGCGTGGTGATTGTAACACTTCAAAAATCGCAATGAGATCTAAGACCAGCTAAAAAAAATTTGGGGTGTTAATTCTCTCTTTTAGAAGCGTTTTAGTGCTAATTTCTTTTTCTTTCTTTCTTTTTTTTCTTTCTTAAAAAAAAAAACAAGAATAGAGAATGAGCACACTCACTATGATAACTCCCAAAATAGTACCCCATATTGGAGAATAGACAGAATCGGCGAGAGTCATTTTTTTTTTTCTTTCAATAAGGCTGTAATGTGGAATGAAGGCGTTTTATAACATGATTTTTTGAAAATCAATATGACGTGACTTATATGTAACGGTTCGGCAATAATAACATTACACGTAAGGTGTATGTCAAGTATAATTTAGACACCTTTTGCCACTCTAAATTTGCATTAGGCTATGAGGTAATGGATCGATCATTTAAATTAAATCGACTTGTGCCGTTTCCTAGTCGATATAGAGTATAAGTTCCTAGATGTCAATGATATAATATAAATGAGTCAATTGATTGGCGTAAAAAACAAACAATACAAAGAGAATAATGCTGTAATAATTATCTATGCTTAAAAATAACTAAAAAAAAAAATAAAGTATCGAAGATTCTTATTTTAATATGAAGGGGGTTTTTTTTAATTAGCAATCACGTCATAATGGCGTGTCGATGTACAATGACTTTCACATGATAACTCATCGTTGATAGAGAAGAATTAGATGTTAAAAATATCATCAAAATAATGGAAATTTATTCATATTTATAAAGAAATAATTCGAATATAAAAATTTGAGTAGTAAATAAATATTAAGCAAACTATAGTCTTTTTTTCCTTTCGATAAAATAGTATTATAAATACATGAAAATTAATATTTAATAAATTTAGTAAAGTTATGCAAATTCCAGCCCGGTTAACAATAAATATATGGCTTCCATTGTAACCCACAAAAATATAAATCTTGCGTATTTTTAGAAAGTCTTTAACGAAATACGTATAGATAATCTTTTGTTTATATCCCCCTTAATAATGTTTGCGCCTTGTGCAAGTATAGAAAGTTTAAAAGGGCTTTTATTTGAGGATGCAAACGCTTGCCTGTTTGATTTTGGGTACGTTAGTAGTTTGCGCTTTAATTTTAAAAATGTTTGCGTTTGCTTAATATTTTTTATTTTGAAATAATGGCGTCACAATTTACAATGCTCTTCATAGATAATTATGCCCTATTCTGTTGTTAAAGAATCGCACTCTAACAGATATGGAAGCTGTGAATGTGGTCTGGAAAGGACCGGATCTGGCTGGTGTCACAGATGCGAGATTAGTGCTCTAGAAAATGATTTTAGTAATTGGACGAGCGGAATTGAATATCTCGACATAATAATTCAGGAGACCCAGAAAAAAGCAACGGAGAGCGTGGATTATCTGGAATGGATCCCGTGGGAAAATTTTATTCTTACCGAATATTATGGAAAAGGTTCGTTTAGTACTGTTTATTCTTCGTATTGGATCGAAGGTCCTCGATGGATCTGGGATGAAGATGCGGAAAGTTGGTCTAGAAACGGTCCTATCAAAGTTGCTATAAAAAGGTTAGATAATTCCAAAAATATCACCATAGAGTATTTAGAAAATGTAAGGTATATAAAAAAATAAATACATATATATTGTGAATAATTCATTATTAAAGTATTTAAATAACGCGGGTTTACGTGATTTCCGTTTAAACGATAAGATTCGGGAATATCACAAATGCATCCAGAGTGGTTCGGTCGCGGATTGTTTTGGAATAACACGAGATCCAACTGGATGTTTCGCGTTCGTAATGAGGTTTTATGAGAGCGGAAATCTTTACGAGTTTCTCCATCACGCTAGGGGAGCTCTCTGTTGGAGAGATATTGTCGATATTCTCTGGGGTATCTCGGGTGGATTAGATAAAATACATAAGAGTGATCTTTACCATGGGAATCTTCATGGAGGAAATCTATTAGTCGAAAATGAACCCGAATCGATTGATACGCGGATTGCCGACGTGGGCCTCTACGGTCCTGCTGACAGATCAATAGATACTATTTATGGTGTATTACCTTATGCTGCACCGGAAATATTGAGAGGTAAACCATATACCAAGGAGTCCGACATTTATAGCTTCGGAATTATCATGTGGACATTATCAGCAGGTGTGAAGCCATTCTGCAATAGGGCTCACGATAAGACTCTAGCGATCGATATTTGTAACAATACTCGTCCGGAAATAGTTGAAGGCACCCCTGAAGTTTATAAGGAGCTAATGACAAGGTGCTGGGATAATGATCCTAAAAACCGCCCCGGTGCCTCGGAAATATACGAAAAACTTGGGGACTGGGTTACTGCTATTTGTGACAATCCGGATCCATCTCCGATTTCCGATCAATTCGATGCAGCAGAAGAGAAAAAATTTGCCGATTTCGAAAATCAAAAATTTGTTGATCCCGATATTCATCCACTGGCTAAATATATCAGTCAGCCGTTATACTTTCCTGAATTGAGGGGAATGAATTAATAAACCGAAGCAGGATTTAGGAACCTACCTATAAGATTCAAATGGAATGCTGGCAAGGTAGAAAAGAAAATATTACAAAAAACGAATCGGGAAAAAATTGGCCATTACGAATCGTGCAAAAGAAAATACTTACCCGAAAAAAATTGGTAATTTAAAATTCGAAAATCATTACGAATCATGGAAAAGAAAATACTTATCCGAAAAAAATTGACCATTCAAATTCGAAAATCATTACGAATCAAGAAAAAGAGAACACTACAAAATACGCATCCCCGAAAATTTTTTTTCTATAACTTACTTTAATCGTTACAAATAGAGATATGCACTGGAAAAGAAAATACTACGAAATACGCATCCAAAAAAAAAATTGGCCACTTTATCTATGATTTAATATACTTTAAGATCCGGAGCACTAAATAGTTACGCATCGACATTTAATTAAGTTTTAAATAATATAATTTTAATTGGTAAGTTTTAAATAATATAATTACAAATTGAAATAATATAGTATATATTTATGATTTTAATTAGTATAGATTTATGATTTTAATTAATTAAGTTTTATATAATATAATTACGAATCGATATTATTTTAGTATAGATTTATGATTTTAATTAAGTTCTAAATAATATAATTATGAAAATAGTACATTTAATCAATAAAATACTACGGTTACGCTTTATTTGAACTTCTTGAAAAATTTTTATTAAAAATAATTGCAAGAAATATGTTAATAAAATTTTTTAATATCATTCTTATGAAGCAAACAGATATAAAATAAATAAATAATAATAATTAATGTATTGTATAATATTGTCTATTATAAAATGATAGAATATTAATTATAAATATAATTAATGAATTAATACTATAATATTTAATATTGCTTTGTTTTTATTCTTTAATAATTTCAATCTGCAAACTTATAATAAAAACAAATACAGTAAGACAAATCAAAGAATTAATTAGCATAATAATATTTAGAAGTGTATTTATTTTATTCAATTAATTAGCATAACAATATTTATAAGTGTATTTATTAATTATTTTAACATTTATTATAAGAACAAGAATTCCAAGTAAGTTTACTATTGGTCAGTATAAATAGAATCATCTTGACATATTTAATAAAGTTGTTTCCAATGTGGTATCATGGCGTCAATGTCACACATCTCCAATACGATTGTCTTTATCTTGCATACTAGATATTGTTTAAACGTAGTACAAACAATAAACAACAATCTAATTTCCGTTGAGAAAAATTTCATTTATGAGCTAGAATATCTAATCTAAAATCAATCTTTCCTCGTGCAAAGATAATCTAATTTGAAAATTTTTACATATCGATAGGTGCAAATAATATTACTGCACTGCAAATGACTAAAATGGTTTTATGCACAAAATACATTACCTTGGAAATTATGAAAACCTTTTGATTTATCCGTTTTTGCAGCAAATTGGGAGAAAGAATCCATTATGATTGCGAAGATATTTCCACCCTCCGTTCCGTAGTTCTAGAATTCTCCGCTGTTTTGCATCAACACTGTCATGATTTTTCCTCTTCAACATCATCAACGTTTTCATCAATTTCCTCTTCAACATCATCAACGTTTTCATCAATTTCCTCTTCAACATCATCAACGTTTTCATCAATTTCCTCTTCAACATCAACGTTTTCATCATTTTCCTCTTCAACATCAACGTTTTCATCATTTTCTTCTTCTTCATCGATTATTTCAACGTATACTTTATTCCCATGCGTTTTATCAACCAAAAGATGTTTTCCATCAATTCCTTGGCGAAAATCGAATCCTTCTTCGGAAAGCAGACCGATCAAAAGGTCGACGAAGACAATCTGTTTAGTTGCCTCTATCAGCGGTAATTTTGATTTTCGAACATTATTGTAACGACCTCGTATTTGTTCAAGAACAGATAACGGGCAGACATCAGAGCGATAAACCTGCCTGTGTTTTGACGAGTTTTCAGAGGGAATTGAATCATGCGGTAAGGGTGAACGATTGTTTGATGGAGTAGAGGAAGATGATACTGTCGCCTCGTCCATTTGAGATATTGAGAGGAAGAATGAAGAACTTTATTGAATGAGAATAAAGTTTCGGGGTTCAAATTGACTCTCATACGTATAATTTAACGTGACCACATGAATAAAATGATCCTTGTAGTCTATTACTTTTATTAATATTACTCGAAGAGACACAATGACATCACTCAATTAATATTGTCTGAATACATCGTATGTCAATTACGGATGCTTTAGACAAGGACTATTAAATTATTGATGTTTTTATTGATGTTTTCGTGTCAAGCATTTTCATGTTGATTCCCAATTATCGTAGTTCATACTGTTTTATGGAATAATCTGCTGTAATGAAAAAAAAAAAAAAAAAAGAAATTCAAATATTACAAATACTGTAAATTACTTTTCGCAATAACAAAAACAAATTTGGATTCCAGTGATTAATTATTTATCAAGCGACAATATATACGGCATATACTGTACATCAAATGAAAACATGTAGCGATGGTATAAAAGTAAGGATTCGCCTATGCTATAGGAAATCTGAGTTTGGAAAGGAAATAGTCTAAATATGTAATATGCTTGTGAAAGATGTATTGTAAATGGTAGGCATCGATGCAATTGATTGCGTATTTTAAACTATAATATTTTTAATGAGTTTGCTTGCACGTCGCGTTAAAAAATTCCTTTATCCTTTAAAGATATAGTAAAACATCATTTCCTCTACATCTTAACTTTCTTTATTTAATAAGTTATCAATTATGGGTCACTTTAAACCCGTAATAAAAGTACAGACCAAAACTCCAATACCATCATCCACTAATAATACTTCACCACCAACTCCACCGGATACCACAAATAACACGCCAGATGCACATACACATCCAACACCATCAACTTCTAGTCCGTCTTCAAACAAAGTTCCTGAAAATAATGAAATAAGCAATCCGATTCGCGAGTCGATTTCAGAGGAGCAAGGATTAGACAAAACAGCCGAAGATGATAAAGATTCAAAGAAGAATGATTTGGGGAAAGAAAACAACGAGAATACTACCTCTACTATCAATACCACCAAAACAATATTCGTGGGTGATATCGAAAATGGCCGGAGAACAGATTGCTATGATGGTGAAAACACGCAAGATTCGGAGATCATGAGGTCTTCAACTAATACGACCGAAAAGGTATTGAAAAAACGTAGATCTAGAACTGGCAGGCGGAATAAAAGTGATGGGGGAAATGCGGATGGGAAACAACCTAGTTGTAAAAGGACGAGAGTTTCTAAGGATAAAAATGCTCCTAAAAAACCTGGCAATGCCTGGCATCATTTTTTGACAATTAAAAGGTAAAAAAAAAAATTTATTGCTCGTTTGGTGTTAAATCACGTGATACATGGTCAAACTCCTAAAATTAATAGAAGAGAGTACATGAAGGACAATCCGAGTATGAATTATATTGAAATCAATAAATTATTAGGAAAGAGATGGAGAGGGATGTCTAACGAGGAAAGAAAGGTGCCGTACTTTTATTTAACATTTAAATTTTTCGAAACGTTCGACTGATGCGGAAAATATTCGCAGCCGTATCTTCAAATTGCAAAAGATGCGTCAGAAGAGTATGAAAAAAAATTAAAGATATACAATGACACGGTATTGCTGTAAATTAAGTAAGATTTGCTTATATTAATGCGACAAAAAATTAACAATTTTGTTTGAAAGATTAAGGAGGATGGTGCCCCTGTCTCCGAGGTTAGCGAAATTGATGCACCATATGAAATTGACCCGGTTCCTCAATATCCGGATTTTAGATCTATGCTCGGCTCTCCAGTCTCGTTCGGTCCATTCGGATCAGATCTAGATCTGGCCTTTCCAACGAATGAATTGGCGAGCGGAGTCGACGATCAAAATGAAGAAAACACCGATATTAGCAAATTGTCAAGAAATGTAAGCTTTGAACTCCAATCGCTCAGAGAAAATATTCAAACTCAATGTCCTGTCGATGAGAATACGGATAAAAATGGATCTGACCAATGCGAGTTGAACTCGCAATCTCCAACTTTAATGGTCATTTCACGTCAAAACTCTCAGATGACGTTAAACGATCAGGAAATTTTTTACAACACACAGCAAGAAACGCCTCATGCGCAGCAAAGAAGCAATCCCGCGACTTTTCAATGTGTTCCGCAAAACATGAACTACCAACAGCCTTCACATCAAATGACGTTCTATCCAACGGCGCAACAATATTTTATGATCCCTTTTTACCAACCAACACAGCACTTGATAGAACAACAAACACTCCGAGTGAATATGGTACAGCCTGAAGGTCATTCGTTCTCCGATCCTACCTCTGTGATAAGCTGCCAACATATTGCAGTACAACCCGAAACTTCTAGACTGGCCTTTAAAGATATTACAAATAATTTTAATCAGAATGTGTCCCTCCAGCAAATTCAAAACGCGGGTGGTCAAACAATTGAGAATCAATCGGCTCCAAATGTTCCACCTCCAACACCAAGCATGACGTGCCAACAGATTCCGAATGCATTTTTTCAGAATGTATGCATTAAACAAGAGCCTTACAATCTTAGTCACACGAAGAGCCAACAAAATGGCCAAGCAATGCCCCATTCAGTGCTGAATATAAAGCAAGAGCGTCATGTGGAAATGGCACCAACAACGTCACAACATACGACATATCCACAGCAACTTCCGCAGACAATGTGGCAACAAACATTTCCGCAGCCACTGTTTTCTTCTCACTCGGTGATGGCCCATCAGTCAAATCAATTACCAATGCTGACTCAACAGAACATGCCCTCCCAGGACATGATGCTTCAGCAATTAAACCCTCAGAACATAGTGATGCAGCATCCAATGTTGCAGTCAAACGTACAGGCTGTTCATCCAAACTTTTCCATGCAAACGAACGATAATAGGCAAATGTCAAATCAACAAAATTTCATAAATCTTCAACCATTTCAAATGATTCCTGCGCAACAAACGACCTCCCAACAAACGAATTACTCGTCAATTCCTCCGGCATCCATGATGAACCAGCTAACTTATTTCAACCCGCAAATGGATATGGCGCCGCAGATTCAAGGAACTTGTCAAATTGATCGGTCTGGACGTTGAAACATTTTGTTCTATTAAAGTTTTCCGTTTTTTTAAGAATCTTCGGTATTGATTTATGTTGAGTTATCGTGACAACATCCGCGGTTAATATATACTGTATACAGTATGTAAACTAATTTTTATATAAAATAATAAAATTGAAATTTTTATATAAAATATAATTATTTAACTTTTTAATAATAAATTTTAGTGGAAGTTTTTATTTGATAATAAATCAAAAATTACATTTAACTTTTAATATTAAAACAATACAATTATTCACTAGAGCTCTTATTTACTTGTCATATTTTATTTCAATCAATCTATTCTTTTGCATCATCAAGATTTCATCAAAAAATTTAGTGATCATAATATAATTATGTTATGATCAATTAGTCTAGGTTATAATCACTCTGCTAGGTTATGTTCACTCTATTAGGCTATGATTGCTTAATTAGATCATGAACAATAATAGGTCCTTAAAGTATTTGATATATAAATTTTACAGATTACTTATGTTCCTTTTTGGTGAATAAAATTCATAGCTCTTTGCTTTAATAGAAACCAAATTCAGAAAATATTATAAATCAATTATTTAAACAATAAAAAGTCTATTGCAAATAGTTTTTTTATAGTTATCAATTTAAAATTTTTAATATTTACTAATAAAGAATATTTAATTTTTGTTTTTGTTTCCTCTTTAAATATCTATCTTTAGTTATACAATAATTCTTCAATCTTGCATTACATCCTTATTTAAGTAATGACAATATCATATTTATATTATTAGTTGTCAAAAAATTGATTATTGTATTAACTGAAAAAATAAACCATTATAAAGTAATAATGTGTTTATATTTATATCATTATTCAATAATAATAAGTTTACAATTATATTTTATTATAAAAATTGATTTATTATAAAGATAGTTAAAATTTTTTTTGTTATTTGACTTAATAATAATAAGTTTATGTTTGCATTATTGTTTGATTAAATAATAATATTAATAGGTTCACATTTACTTATATCTACAATTATAGTTAAAAAAAAACTTTTCTATTTAATAATTATATAATTAATTGATAATATATTTATAAATATATTTTTTTAATTACTGGCTTAGCCTTGCTTTATTTGAATTTAATAAAGAATTATATATGATTATACTATAACTACTTTTGTTTATTAAATAAAACTCAATAAGAAAAACTTATTTTATAAATTATTATTACTTTTAAAAAGGAACTAATTTACTAAGGTTGAATTAACTCTATATAAAATTTTCAATAAATAACAAAAGATTGTGATTAATTAAATACTTTTATAAATATATTAATAAATTATATTAACAAATTAATTATATATATATATTTTTTTAAAAAAAATTTTGAAAAAACTTTTTTTGCTGATCCTCTAACCATACAAAAAAAAAAGATATTTGTAAGAAGTTTTTATACTTCTTTGTTAATAAAGTCTTAATACTTTCCTTAAAACAACTTAAAATATTACTTCAAGAGTTTCTATTACCTTTATTTTATTATCTACAAATCTTTTCACTCAAAAACTTGACTCTTAGTGATCAAGAAAAATCAAGTAATATCTTTGATATCAACAACAAAAAGTTTTTAAAGAAAGGAGAACTAACTGTGAAGTATTTGAAGGCCCATCTAATCTTTGAAGCAAGAGATTTATAGAGGTTTTCTATAATAAAAAGGCTTATTTTCTTCCTTTTTGACTGTTTTGATCCTCTTAGAGCTTCCACTTTCATAGTTTTCAACAAAGATGATTGCTAACACAAAATATTCCAGTTTTTGAAATATAAGTAAGCTCCTATTGATCATACTCATGTGTCTTATTATATTAGTGATAATATAGAAAAGAAAGTTCTAAAAAAAGTATTCCCTTCAATTATATATGTTTGATCTCCAGAAAACAATTATAATATTGAAAGATAAGTAATAGATAGGTAAATAGATCTGACTCCTATCTTTTATTAAGTTCTTCAAATGGATAAAAGACTTTTTTGAACAAAAGCTAAGGTCTTCAAGTTTCTATTCCAGTCAGACAAAGTTTTTAAAAAGATTTCTTTATTTCAGTTAGACAAACTCTTTTATAATATAGTGCTAACTTCAGTAATAATAAGAAAATCTATATATTAGCAAAAGGATAAGTTTCTCAAATATTCTTCTTAAAGTTAATTTTATAAATAATTAAATTAGCCAAACCTCTTTCAAAAAAAAACTGTAAAATAAAACAAGAACCTTTTGAAGAAATTTGAATTGTATATTCTTTTTCCTCTTTTCTCAGTGCCATACTTTAGCAATTTATCATTTTTCAAGATAATTGATAATACTAAACTGTTGACAATGACCCTAATTGACTTAGAGATACTATGCCAAGCTATTATGAGAGCATAATATTATTTCTTAAATCTGGCTTAGAGTATCTAGTTTAGACTTAGTTTTGTTTAGTCTAAACTAGCTTAGTGAACTCCTTATATTTTTTAAATAATATGATCATTTAATTAATAATATATAACAATGAGTTAGTTGCTTTGTGAAAGTCTGTAAAATATTTTTGGTATCTCCTAATATTTCAATAAAAACATGCCAAAGCAGTATAATTATGAGTTAAAAATATATATATACTATATATATATATATATTTTTTCTTTTATCTATAAATCTAAAAGAAAATATTGTATTTATATAAATTTTTATAGCTTAATTTGTAAAATATCTTGATTGTTTCTTTTAAAATACTTTTTTGAATAATATATTCTAGGTATTATTTGTAATATAATATAGTATTAATTGAATATTTAATAAAGATATCTTTAATTTTATTGTATTTATTATATTTTATATTTATTTTTTTCATATTTTAATGAAAAAAATATTTATTGTATATTTATATATTTGATAAATAATAAATATATATTAAATTCTCCCTGATTATATTTGATATATCTATTATTTTTATAAAATTTAAATAATCTACAATATAATTTTACTTTATAAATAGTTCTTTATTTCAAAGTTATAGTCTAAATCTTTTTTACTATTAATTTTGCTAACTGATATAATAATTGTTGAATATAAATTGTTTATTATTAAAGGTCAGTAAAATATTTTTATTATATAGTTATCAAAATTATTCTTGATACAAGTTATAAGTTTTCACTTTGCAAAGTAAACTATTATTATAGTAAATTCAATTATTGTTTTAATTTAAATGCCTATAGTTTATTAATCCTATTAAGAAATAAATATATATAGTAGATTTATTATTATATATATTAAATTTTTTTTTATAATCCTCTGTTAGGCTAGTTATGTGTGCTTTATTAAACAATTGTAGGCTATACATTAAATATATGTCGCTAAAGCTAAATCTCTAACTAACTTATTTGTCAAAGTCTTATATTTATCTAGAACTCTAAATACAACTTCAGGAGTGATTTATTGCTTCATTAGTAGTTCAGGTAAAAACTCTTTCAACTTCTAACATCATCACCTGCAGGTTACTACTGTAGATTATTATATATATTAATATTAACTTGCTGTTTGATATTATACTATATTTTTTATCTATATAATATATGCTAATTTATTTAATACTTTATTATAATAGATTCTAGAATATATCTTTATTTTATTTAATTTCAGTTTTATATTCTTTTTTTTATATATATCTTTTATTTATTATAAAAGATTTAAGTTTTGTTGTTTTCTAAAACTTTATTGAGAAATATTTTTAAGATATTGTTTATACTATTTATAGTAAAATTGCTATTTATATAGATTTTAATATGACTAAATTGCAATAGAATACTTAGTACTATTAGAATTATTATTATTTTCATCCTAGTTAAGAAAGAGTATTGGATTAATTGTCTTAAAAAATAAATTCTTCTTTTTTATTTAGAATAATTTTTAAATCTATACCTATAAATTATTTAAGATTATACTCTTTTAAAAACTATTTGTATATATGTTAAAAATAATATTGTCTTGAATTTTAATGAATAACTTAGATAGTTTGTTTATTATATTATTTTCTATATTAATAAGCTTGCTGAAAAGATTATTTAAGTTTTGTATTACTGATAAAAAAACTTTCATTTGATTATTGATTAAATTTATATATATATATATTTTTTAACTGATAAAGTTCTGTTATTAAGTTTTTATTTATTTATTAGTACATACTTATATACACAAATTTAATTGCAAGTGTG
>CAJVPT010003607.1:0-14913 GCA_910592055.1 Acaulospora colombiana
AAATCTTCTATTTCATTTTTTTGCTATTCTAATTCTTTGAAAAACTTGTTGTTAATATATTCCATTAGGTCTAATTGTTTACAGTTCAATATTTTTTCTTTCTAATTTTTCAACTCATGTGCATAATTCTTTATTTTCTAAATAAATTGTTTGATTAATAAAGGTAAATTTTAATAATTCAGCAATAATTTAATTGTAACCTTTTTAAATATCCTCACTGGTTCAAGTTTCAGGTGACAATTCAACTTTTGGTATTAATATTCACACAACTTCAGATGCCAATATTTCAAGCAATACAATAAATGGTCTTCTTCTAAGTAATTTGGTAGTTATAGTAAGGATTAAAGATTTGATACCAGATATTATTAAATGAACTGTTATCATTTCTGATGCAGTTTATATGAAGAAAGTTTGTAATAACAGAAAAGTTTATGAAGATTACAAAGGTAAAAGGGACTATTCTTTGTAAAAAGTGTATCTAGATGGTTTTTTTTGTTTAGATATTTTAGGTATTGGAAAAAAAAATTAAATTAAAGAGACATTTAAATAAAATTATTTGTATTGTTTTAATACAATTTGGAGCTATATACAATATTATACTATTATTTGTTATACTATATATTATTTATTATATTATGCTTGTATTATATTACAATTCAAAGCTATTTAATATATTAATCACAAATTTGTCACTTTATGTTACTATTTGCCAATTTTTAAAATATCTAAAAAGCATTCAATTTTAGCTTTACTTAATGAAAGATTAAGAAAAAATCCAAAAAAAAGTAAAAATTACTTGCAACTGTAGTAAATATAATGAATTACTTATTGACTTATGAACAGAATTTTTCTATAGATATGAAAAAGCAAAAGGTAAATATTTGACAAATGAAAAATTCACATTTCGACACAGAATGAGAAATATTTCATTAAATCGAATTATGTCATTAAGTAACAATCAACAAAATTTGAAATTTAATAATACAAGTTCTAAAAATAATAAATCTGAAGTTGATAATAATGAAAAAATAAATGATATATTCAATTATTATTTGGCATCAAAATATGAATTTTTAGCAAATTTTAGCAAATTTTTGAATAGTCATTTTATGTGAATTTTGTTATGAATTATGAACTATAGAATTTGATTTAATTTATTAAATAGTATAATAGATACACTGCTAAAATTTATGAATTGATACTAATTGAAATTAGTGGTGAAGAATTTGAGCTCTTTTATAGGTCTTTGTATACTGTCAACAATAAACTTGGATTATTAGATCAGTTTGTTAATTTTGTGACATATTAAAGATGTCACAAATTATATAGATAGGATTATGTTCTTGGTTTTCAAAAAAACAATCAGTTATCAGTCATGAAGTATATTTATATTAAATTTTCTAATTTGACAATAAAATGAAGAAAAATTTGCAATTCTTCATTGTCTATACAATTAGAATTATTAAATAGAATGTAATTAATCACCTAATTTAGTTTTTTCATATTATACTATCCAGTATTAATTGTTATAAATATAAAAAATCTGAATTTTGAATCTAATTTTTGATATTAGGTAAATTAATTAAGCATTAATAAACTTCTATGTGATATCTATAATGGTGATATTTGAAAAACTTTTAAAAATGAAAACTCAAAATTATTTTTTAACAAAGAGACATTTATATGAAGAAAGTGAAACTTATATGTAAAGATGGATCTTTAAAGAGGGAGGCAGAAACATAAGTCAAATGTCACTCACTAGGAAATATTAAAATTTTTAAATTAATAACTATAAAAAAACTATCCACAATTGTTCTCCATTACCCAAATCATTGATTTATAGCATTTCATGATTTTTGTCCCTATTGAAGTGAAGAGTTATGAATTTTGTTCCTCAAAAAAGGACATAATTGATCTGTGAAATTTTATATGCTAAATACTTTAGGGACCCATCATTACTTATATAAGAAATCCACTAAAAGAAAAATAAATATATATAATTACAGTTGATATTCTAAAGAGATATTTTTCGGTAAAATATTTTATACTAAATAATTACAATATTAATTATAATTACTTATAATTAAAGAATTTGTTAAAATATTTGAATAAATATTTGAAATCAATTCAAGCATTCCAGCTGACTTGTAAATGATATCATAATAATTCATATTTCTATGACATGATGCTACCAGAAGGTTTGCTGAATTGGATATATAGTTTGAAAAAAATTTTAGAATATAAATAAGAAAAAGAGATAGGAAAAGGTAAAAAATCAGTAATTAAATTCAAAAGACAAAAAATTATCAAATATAAGAAATCATTAATATATTTAAAGAATAAGAAATTTCCTCAGCTCCATAAGAACCTGAGGTCCACCATAAGTCAATCTGGGGTGCGGATGGATACAGGACAAGCAAAACTCCTAAATCAGTGATATCTTGGAAAGAGAACTGTTGGAATAGAATTCACCAGATAGCCAACAAAGACCTCTCCCTCCTCCTCTTCTCCAATAAATATAACAACACCTAGGACAGTATCTTTTGGGAGGGTTTTGATACTCCCATCTTCTCAGTGTATACCGACATATCCTTCGAACACAACCACCTCTCTCAAAAATTTTTTATTTGGGATGACGTGTCTCGCTTGAGTACGTTCGTCAGGGGAATCTAGGAGGATCGACAAATCTTTTTTTCCAGTGCGCGAATTAGATTGATCCAAGTTATTCTTCCTGACAACAAGCCATCCCATGGGTTGAAGTGGTCAGAATTTTACAACATGGAGACACTGAAAGCAGCCAAGGAACAGGTAATATGCCCTCGACCGATGAAGCCCTCGAAGAGTAATCAGCTTATAGAATCAAAGTGGTAGTAGTAGTGTAAAATTCCTAACCATTTATAGACAATCCTAAGAGTGTTTTATTAATAATTATTTCTTGTATATGCATTTATTTGCCATGTCTTGAAACTTTAATAAAACAAGGCTGAGTCGCCGTTTCAAAAAAAAAAAAAAATTTAAAGGATAAGAAACAAATTGGAAAAAGTACATGAATAGGTAAAATTCAGGAGATAGTTAGGTTAGAAGAAAAAAGTGAAAAATCTTGAAAAACATTTGATAAGATAAAACTAATTGGAACTAGTTTTAAAGGAGTCAAGCTGAGATCTTTAAAGAAAAAAGAAAAGCACGTAGAAAAGAAGAAAGAGAAGAAGAGAAAAATACTAAATAATTTAGTCAATTGATTTTATAATTTTTTAATAAATTTTGTAAAATTTGAATTTTTTATTGTAATAATTTTTTTATCAAATTTTTTTCTAACTTTTTTTCACAGTAATTTTTTATTGAATTTTTTCCTACAATAATTTTTTTGCTATAGTATCAATTTTTTACCAAATTTTTTACTGCAGTATGCAAAAAATTTTTTTGCTATATTATATAAAAAATTTTTTATTACAATATTATTGGATTTTTATGCTAAAATTTTTTTTATTGTATATCAATATTTTTTGCTGATTTTTTACTGATATTTTTAATGCCTAGTAATAGTAATTGTAAATAATTCATCAATCTTTTTATTATTAATTTTTGTCAAATTCAGCAATAATTCAACAGTTAAATGACATAATTTTGGCTAGTGTACAATATAACTAAGAGAGTGGAAAAGTTGTTTCTAATCATGACAGAATCTCTATATTGTTTCTTTACTATATGAGACAACTATATATCAGTTCTTCTTCCTTTTTGAACTTTCTTATCCTTGATATGAATAGTATTACTTGACTTTAATAGGTTACAAGAGTCTAGTTTTTACTCAAAGAGAATTGTAAACAAGAGGAAAGGAGTGTAGATAACTTTTGAAAATAACCTTCAAGTTGATTTAAGAAAAGTGTTAAGACTTTATTAGCAAAGAAGTATAACAATTTCTTGTAAACATCTTTTTTGTATGTGATGAGAGGATCAGCAAAAAGAGTCGATGCATGTTTGATTTAATTAACATATATTGTATATTAATATACTGTATTTATACTTAAAAATAAATTACATAATATAATATCTATTTGCAACAGTAACCTGCAAAAAATGATATTAGTAGTCCTTACCTGAACTACTAATGGAACAATAAATCACTTCCAAAGTTGCACTTAGAATTAATTAAACTAAAAAATTTAGTGATACATAAATATACAGTATGTATAGTCTAACAAATGTTTAATAAGTACACATGATATCTGTTGCAAGATAATTGGATGATCTGTAATACAGTAGATGACCAAGAGAAATTTTTCAAAAAAAAAATAACCTAGTATGGCGGACGCCTCCTTATAACATTGCAATAAACTAATAATAAAATATCAGATATTGATTAATCTTTTGCTTACTACGGCACTACATGTAATTCAAAAAAATTTCTTGCGAGATTGGAGGTTAATACACCAACCCCTGCCCACGATATTGCGATAGTTGGTGTAATAAGAAATAATCCTAGAAATATTGGAAGAATAATACCAAACAATAGAGGAAGAAAAGTAAAAATATAATATAGTACTTTCTTATCAGTTCTCTCTCGTATTGCTTCTACTCCTGCCCAGAAAAGTTGAATTCCAAAGACGATAGAATTTAAATATATATTAAAATATTTAATAATATCATTATTTTTATTTTTTTACGTCGCATCAAGTATATTGAAGGTTATAGCGGTAAGTATGACAAGTAGAGCAATTATTAAATTTACGTAGTATCTCTATTTTAGAGGTGAAAAAAAACGTCGAAAAAACTATTATAATTTTAGTAAAGTCTAGTAAAGTATCGATGACAAATATATGGTTTACAACATACTCCTCTTTTACGCTCTTCTTTCCTTCCTTCTTCCCTTCCTTCTTCCTTTCCTTCTTTCCTTCCTTCTTTCCTTCCTTCTTTCCTTCCTTCTTTCCTTATTTGATCACGTACTCTCAAAAAAGTAACTTTTTCTGTATCGTTCAATCTGTTATATATCGTTAATTCTTCTGGACTCAACCTCGGAACAGCGCCTTCTTCAACACTAACTAAAATTACAATACTAGTCGTTAGTAAACTCGATTAGATTGGATAACTAATGTTTATTAAGACAAACCATTCTCTTGTACTGCGATAATAGCATCTTCTGCAGTTTCTGAAATAGTAGTACCAGCCGTTAGTAGACTTGATCATTTTGAAAACCAATACATACTCTACAACCTTGATTTTCGCCCATTTGGTTGTATTTGGAAGGTAATATTTAAAAGCATGCCTTTTTGTACGATGCAATGCAAATCTGTCGTCATATTCTTTTGTAGATCACAAGTATCCAAGTGTGACGTTATCATATCGTATCATTGATTACTATTGATAAAAAGGAACATTCAAAATCGGAAAAATATTAATAGTATTTAATTGATTATATATAAATTTTATTAAAATTTATTGAAATATTATAAAAATTTAAAATATTATTTATATGAACAAAAGAATAAAAAATATAAAATTTTTTTAATAAATATTTACAAAAAAAAATTTTTTTTTAAAGCTCTAAGTTTAATTCAAAAAAATAAATTTAAATATAGTTAAAATCTTTCCTGCAGATCCATTTTTTCTAAAAAAATTTCTTTTATAGTAATTTTTAAAGAAAAAGAAAAGGTGAACGGAGAAATGTCTTCTCAAAGAGAACTTCGCAGCTTAACATTCCAGTGGAGACCCAACTACAATAAGAACATCCTCGCAAGAGGTAATGCAAACAAGTCATGCAAAGAAACAACAACGCGAGTAGTAAAGGAAAACATCATAAACAAAGGAAAAGTCAAAGAAAACAATCAAAACGAAATACATAAAGAGGACTCTAACACTCAAAACTCATCCCAGATCCTGGCAACACAGACCACTACAATCAATTCATCAACAGCAACCATCCAAACTACCAACTGGAGTGAAGAAGTTGAAAAAAACATCTCAGTCACCAAAGTTTCAACTATGAATCCACCCAACGATATCCTAACAACAACCTACACGAAGACGACAGAAGAAGTCCTCCAAGGAATAACCAACGAAACACCAACAGTAGCACGCATAGATGACTCAGACATGGAAATGGAGATAGAAGAAGAAACTCAAGGATCAACCTCATGCTGGCAACAAGTCGGAGACAAGGGCAAACAAAAATTGGACAGCCGAAATACCAAACCAAGGTCCCTTTCTTCCTTTGACAAAACCACCCACTATGGTAGAAAAAAAGCCAAGATCAGTATTCCAGCAATGGACCTGTCAAATAGAACTACAGCTCAAAAGATAACTTTCCTTATCAAGGCCCTAAATTCACCAGACGGATTAATGACAATCCGTAGCAAAAAGAAAAAAGAGGTTGAACACATCATTGCTATTTTAAGCAACAAACAAGAAGCAATCGAGATCTACAACACCCCACTGCCCGATACAGATAATAAACACATGGATTTTATGGAATACACAAATCCAGTCCTAAAACAGGAAAACAGTATCAAAGTATGGGACATCCCCCTGGACACCAAACTCATAGAAGTATAACAATCCTTTGCCAAGTATGGAGCGATAAGCAACATCACAATGTCAACCCAACAAATGTAGCAGACAGCCACGATCATCTACACCAACAAAGAGGATAAACAAGCCTTAATCGACAGATGGAGTGTCACCCTCAAAGCAGACTTTGTAAGAGTTTTTGATACACAATAGAATGTGGATTAGATGAAAGCACGTGGTCAAACTACAGCAAATCTCACCAACCTTCCACCCAACACTACTGCATTTGATCTAAGAAGAATCTGTGAACAAACCAAGACCAAGACCTGCTATATTCCAAGAAGGGTGTCATATCAAAGAAAGAGATTCGCGATCATCAGCTTTACTAGCCAGGAAGACTTAGAAGCTGCTGCATTGCAAGAATTTCATCTTGGAAACTTTGACTGCATCTGACAATCAATTGAAACCAAATTATGCACAATCTGTGATAGCCCAGATCACCTACTAAACAACTGCCCTATCAAAGAAAGAAGAACGCAATGGAGGGAATACAACAAAGAACAAACAAACAAATTCGACAAACTATATAACAAGTTTAGACTGGCACGCACTACTCCAATCAGAAACTAAACCAGACCTTCACAAAACCATCATACCAAGCCAGGATCCTACGTAGCAGCAGCCAAATCTGGACAACGCCAATCAAGCCAGATGGAAAAGAACACCCCTACACTAACTGATATTATGGCTTTTCTTAAAGAAATCAAACAAGAAATCGAAGAGATTAAAGAAAATATCATCGACCTGAATAAAAGAGTGTATAATTTAGAGGTTTCAGAAGACAACCTCACAGATACCATAATAACTGAGAATGAGGAAGAAGACTCCTCCAACCAAAATAAAACACCTAGTACTCAACCAAACAAAAAGAAGCACTCCAATATCCAAGCTCAACAACAAAAGATCCACGAGTCAATAAGTAGAATGGACCAAAATATGCACAAGGCACTTAATGCAATCTCAGACCTGATCCCTAGCACAGCCTCCTCCCCTAGAAACTATCAATGAGTAACACACCAGTATCCCTTCTACCAGAAAATCCATCATACAACAGTCATATCACATAAACTGAAAAAACATCTAAAGATACACAAATATGAACTTCTATAGATTCCATCACTCCCTCAAATGACTATACATCAGAAGACAACCCTAGCAATATCAACCCAATAACATACACCGATTCAGACACTCAATACCCAATTTGGCAAACCACAACAGTCAATATCTAAGGCCTAACAAATAATCACAAAAGAGAAACCTGATTCTACTGGTGCACCACAAAAGGCTAGAACATCATAGTAACAACTGAGACTAATGGCACATATCAACAATCTAAACACTGGAAACATCCACTCTACAACATAATTTGGTCACATAACAATGAACAGACACTAGGACAAGGACTCAACCTGATGATCAAAAGAGATATAGTATACCGTATTTATAAATATGATGCATGGAAGGGAAGGCTCATACACACAGACCTCGCCTTCCCAAAAAAACAAAAACTTAGAATCATAGGTATTTATTTCCACGCAGACAAAAGAGATAAGGGACAGCAAGACACTCTTAACAAATTGAAACAATGGATAAGAGAAGCTCTTCAAAAAAACTGGCATCTCCTCATCTTAGGGGACCTCAATGGAGTCCCCAACCCAGCATGGGATAAAAATAGCATACACAAACAAACAACATCCAACAAACCAATAGGCCCCCAGATAGAAATTCTCTTAGACTACAGTTTGGAGAACACATATAGACTACACAACCCAAACAAAAGAGAATTCACCTGGCACTGTAAAAACAGTAGCAGTAGAATCAATCAAATATGGATGAACACACTCCCTTCATAACAAAGCAGAAAAGCCTATATCGGAAAAGCCTTAGACCCCCTGATTTCCAGTGATCACAAACCCACCATAACTGAGATAGAGACATGGCAACTAAACTCTTACAAGGATATCTCCTACCACAAGCTGAATCATAGATACAATTGGCAGCTGGCTAATAGCGAACAATAGAAAAAATTCACCTCAGAAGTTGATAGAACCCTTGACAACCAAAGCACAAAGCCAAAATCGATAAACAGCCAATGGAACTTTATTTGTAACCATATCCTAAGAGCAGCCAAGCTCCACATTCCAAAGAAAAAACAACACAGGAAAAAAGAACAATTAGTAAGGAAGTTATAATCAAAGATCTATTATCAGAGATGCAGCTTTTCTACAACAAACTAAAAGTCAGCTAGAAAACCAATAAACCTCTTCCCATCCTACCAAAACAGCTTCAGGAAAAGTCTTCTGATATCCAACAGCACCTCACAGAACTAAAGACAGAGCATTCCAATAACTTTCTGCAATACTGGTTAGATTATATGCAGAAAATCATACGAGATCACAAAGTTATTGCCCAAGCTGGCACCCATAGAAAACAAATCCTAGCAATTAAACATAGAACAACAATAAGACAAGAATACCTAGCAACAAACAAAAAAGCAATGATCAACAGCATTATGGAAAAACCCAGGCGAACCATCATCCTGGATAAGATCATCATAGAAGGCGAAGAAGTGTCAATTATAACAAACCCAACAGAAATCAAAGACAGGGTCAGACAACACTTCCAGGACTGGACACCAGCCAGAAAAATCAGACCAATCTTCAACTTTTCATATTGGGCAGCAGAATACGAACCAAAAAAGAACATCAACCTCCATTGATACCAGTCAGCCCTAACTGAAATATCTACCAGTGAAATTAAAAAAGCAATACAAGACAGAAGTGCAAAATCAGCTCCCGGGAGAAATCGTATCCCCTACATAGCCTATAAAAAATTTGGAGCTAAAGCATTAGAAGAAATCCGCTTCCTCTTTAATGGAATTATCAGAGAAGGGAACACCCCTAAAGATTGGAGCAAAAGAGCCATCTACCTAATACCCAAACCAAAGAACTGACAAAACAATCTAGACATCACAAGACCAATCACCCTCTTGGATGCAGGAAGGAAGATTTTCACAAAAATCATAACAGACAGATTGGCACGATGCATAGGAGACCACAAGATCCTCTCAGAACTGAATTGGGCAGCACTTCCTGACTGCAGCACACAAGAATCAATCCATATAATAAACAATATCATTGAATATGCAAAAGACATGAACAGACAAGCCTGGATCCTCAACCAGGACATGTCAAAAGCATACAACTCAGTAAACTTGGAAATGTTAACTCTAGTCCTCAAACGTATCAAGGTCCCCCTTCAGCTTATAAACATTCTCCTGAACATACTCAATCACAAACAAAATATAGTTTTGATATGTCATGGTCCCACAGCAGAATATGACGTTGAGGATGGCATTAATCAAGGGGACACAATATCCTCACTCCTCTGGCGCATCTTTTATAATCCACTTATAACCAAAATTGATCAAAACTTTTCAGAATATACAATCTCCACAAAGACTTGCAGAAATCTCCAAGAAGGATGGTCAACAAAAAAAGTAAATATCACAGTCAGTGCATACATGGATGATACCACCTGGATCACAGAAAACGTTGAAGAAATGAAAAAGATTATCAAAAAAGCAGAAGAATTTTATTACATTAATGACATTAAAATTAATTCACAAAAATTACAACTCATTATTATCAATGGAAAAGAAAAGGACTTTAAACAAGAGATAGCAATTGGCAATCAAACAATCCAGGGCTACCCCAAAGGAATACCAGTTAGAATTTTAGGAGTGTGGTATGACAGTTCAGGAAAGAAAGACTATCAAAGAAACTTAATCCAACAGAAATTCAGAAAATCTAAAGTACTTATAGGAATGAAAAATCTCACAGATAAACAGATGCAATACATCATAAATCATATCCTAATTTCTAGTGCTGAATACCTATGCAATGACATGATTCTATTAGAAAAATTATGTAATCTCCTTATGAGTAACTTTACTTCAACCTTCAAACACAAACTAGGCTTGGCTAGAACAACTTCTAACAACATTCTTTACAACAAATACAAGTATAACATAATACATCTCTGGGACAGACAACTTTTATTACACACCACAAACTGGGCTAACTGAATTAATGGAACCAATAGAGCAGAAGCAATTGCAAGAATAAGACTCCAAACTTTGCAAAATGAATTCTGGTCAACACATCCCATCATGAACAAAATAAAAAGCCCCTTGAAAAAGCTAGGCAATAACCTCACACATGATATTATCTGGCTCCTGAGAAGGCATGGCTTTACAGCACACCTGTCACAAGAGACTCACAGCCTGACCCTAATAAAAGAAATTAACATCCCAATCGAGGATATAATGAGCAAGGCCTTCTTCACCAAACATTGGAAAAACCTAAAGAAATACAACATTCTCTTTACAGGACAACTGCTAAATGCAGATAGAACTAAAATACTAGAATGGTGCCAAGTCATCCGAATCAATAAGAGATCTATTCCAGGCCCAACTCCTGGTTAGTTCACCATTATACAAAATAAACTCAAAGAAACAATAGAAACTAAAGACCAAGGTGATTCTACTACAACCAAAAATGTTTTCACACAAGGAATACCCACTACTAACCTGCTACAACTAGACCTTACTGGATCTATACAATAAAAGAAGGCATCACAATCATTGGCAAAAGACAATAAAAAATAAACCAAAACATCACTAAATACAGACACTTTACACAAAATCCACAAAGCTCACCACTGGAGGCATGCGAAGGATGCACAATTAATGTCTTGGAAGACCAAACAGGAGAATGTAGCTTCACTGCCACCAAACAACAATCAATTTCAATACCAGTTCACAAAAGCAAGACTTCAACAAGGAAAAGCTACTACATAGAAAGAGAAACAACCTGACAAAATAGAGTCTCCCTCAACTCTTTATCCATCACACTCTCTGAACATACACATGCCCCTCCCATTCAACAGAAAACAGATATTGAAATTCACCCTCCAAAAAGCACACATTCATATCACAGGCAGTTGGATAAACTGCTCAAAAGCTCACCTGAAAGCCTAGAAACACTAACAACAATCAGAGGAAAGCTAGAAAATTATGCCATCTTTGAGATATTTACCGATGGCTCCCTAAACAACTTCAATGGAAAATACTATGTGGGTCTGGGTTGGGTCATTATCACCCCAGACTTGAAAGAGCACACTTTCCAGGAACAAGTAACTATACACCCATCATCAACCAGAGCAGAAATTGCAGCAATCCTTATAGCACTCAGTGTTCTACCTGAACACAGTTCAGTGACTCTTCGTATAGATAGCCAGGCAGCGATCAATGGAATTCTCAAAACACAAAAGAAAGACCCAAGGAAAATTATTAAGATGCAAAAAAACTCAAACCTTCTGCTTCAAATAACAAGTCTATGCAAACAAAATCAGATAAAACTATCCCTAAATAAAATAAAGGGACATTCAGGAATTGAACACAATGAACAAGCAGACCGCCTGGCACAGATTGATAGATGGAAAGGAATAAGACCGGGTGAGAAAGTGATCGAGATTCTAAGAAACAACACGGCCCCTTAGATATATATATATTTTTTTTTTAAAAGCTGGTGAAGTCATGCCATATAGTTTTTATTTAACTATTAATATCCTCTTATGTACACAAATTCAATTGTGAGAAAATACATTTATAATAGGAGAAAAAACCAATGACTCAGTATCTTACGAACCCTGTGACTTGCTTCAGTTCACCTAATGGTGAATATTAGTATGTCATGACTCTACTAATACTAATATTTATATGGAAAAGAGAGTTAAGATTAAAGCTGTTTTGAAGTATATTTTTCATGTTGTAGTTTGTTATTTCTATGTACAAGTTTTCTATCGTTTCTTGCTGTCTTTTCTTATCCTGTGATGTCCTTCTATATTTTGTTTCACTGTTGTACCTTGATCGGTCTCGTTTTATTTTCCTGGTTATGTCTTGTGTTTTTTCTCACTCTGTTACTAATTAACATCTTAGCCTCCAAATTTTCCTTTTCTCTTGCCATAGTTGTTCCGCTACTTTTTTCACTGTGATCTTGGCCTCCTTTTCGTCCCCTGTGATTTCTCCTGCTATCTAAACTATTTTGTGAATAATGACTCCTCTAATTAGGTCCATCAATTCCACCCGGCTTCCTTCTCTTGTATTTGAGTTTATGAACTGTTTCTATTTATTCTGAATGGATCATGACTATTTGTTGCCATTGACCCTTGCTGCATACTCTCATACCAGGAGTGTTGTCAGTTTTTCCACAAGTCTTGTCCTGTTGGGTCCACAGGTGAAAGGATGTAGGTCCTTTTCTTCCTGTCTTCCACAAATTATATACGTCGCTGACTTGTATATCTGTGGTTTCCTTATGTTCATGTTCGCTAATGTGGGGTGTTCATTAGACCATGTCTTTCATTGAAAAGTTCTGTCTCTGTGATCTTCTTGACTGGTTTGGAGGGATGTTATCTTGGATGGCATTAGTGTCTGCATGGTCATCTCCCAGTTTATTTCTTTGGCTTTTGAGCCTGTGAGTCATGTTTGGTTTCGGCATAGTGCCCTTCACTTACTAGCCCATTTGATCTTCAGGAGAGTTCTTCCTAATGTTTTGAAGGGCAGATCCACGAAGGTCTGGTCCCATCTCAGTGTTATGTTGCTGCTTGTACACTGTAGCTCTTGGACTTTTACTATGTCCTTGGATCTATTTACCAGTGTGGTGGTTGCTAGTTTATCTGCCTGTTCATTTTCTTTGATTCCTGCATAGCCTTTAATCTTTTTCCATTGAACCTTAATTCGTTGTGTTGTGATGATTTCATGAATTGCACTGACTAGGAGTTTGTTTGGCTTCTCTAGTTTTTGATGTTTGGTCTGGTTCTTCTGTGATGCTTTATTGATTGCGTTGATTGCTCCTTGGCTATCTGTGAGTATCTCAATCTTTTTGTTGGGGTGATTGTGCTGATTGCTGTGAGGATTGCTATCAGTTCTGCTCTGGTTAAGGAGGAAGTGTCCTGAGTTTCTACTTGAAAGGTTGTGATTTCATTGCCTGACTGTGATAGGGCCACCCATCCAACTCCCATCCTGCTTCTGGTGCTATGTCTTGTGAATGAACCATCGGTATATATTTGGATATTGTCCTTTATTGTTAGATGCCAAGCTATTTGTATTAACTTTTGGATCGTCCTGTCTGGGGCTTGTAATTTTTCCTTGATGAGTGCTTCTGTTCTTGATAGCAGGTCCAGGTGTATCATAGGTTTGTGTGCCTTGGGGACTCACCTGCTGGTTTCACTTATGGCCAATTCTATGCCTTGAGAAGATTACTGTAATCTGTTTATCAGTGGCTGTCTGGTGTTTTGTTTTTGTTGTTTTGAGAAGATTCCAGTGGTGTGTTTTCTGACCTTGATGTTTACTGTGTGAGATAGAAGCTGATCCATTATACATTGTTGTTGGTCCTTGTACTTTTCCCTAAGGTCTTGATTGTTGAAAGGACATTCTTTGCATTGATAGATTGGTGATGCTCCTTCGTCTGTAACCATGTGATTTACTATTGCTCTTCCCTTATCCAGTTGCCTTTTTTTCTTCACTATTATTGTTTTCCTATCCTTCTTGGTTGCAAGCCATTTTAGAGTTGATTGATGTTGGGCTGGGAACATTGTAGTTTTGTTCAAAACTGTTGATTTTAGGGCTGCTGTCACTGTGATATTCTTTAAGGCTTGAGTCTTCTTTATTTGCTAATAGTGTTGACCATCTCTGGGTAATTAGTTCTTTCAGTTCCTTGTGCCATTCAGGGGTTCTTTCTTGCCTCTCCAGTCTCATTCTTATTTGTTGCCATGATAGAATTCTTGTTTTGTTGTCATTCAAGAGTTGGTCTTTGAATATTATCCTTCTGTGCTTGAGGGGGTTCTGTGTTTATTGTACCATTTCTCTGTCACTAATTCTTTGATTACCTTATCCTCATTTCTTTATTGATTTTCCAAACCATGTATGTGCCATTGGTGCCAATGTGATTTCTTGTAATTTTATCATGTTTAAAATATCGTTTGTTAGGTTATTTCTCTTCCTGGTCTAGAAGAGGAATCTATCTGTAAGTATTGAAGTATTTGACCAATAATTGTTTTGAAGCTGTTGAAGTCTGATTTGAGTAGTAATTCCATCAAGGTTGTGGTTATTGAGTCGATTCATTAAGTTTTTCCATGCATTAGGATTTGTCGGTCCCACAGGTTAAACAGTTTGTAGCTGAAATCTGCATGGAGAATGTTGTTTGGAGTTGTTGACGAGAGGCCAGCCTTGTGTTTGAATGTCTTGTTTATCTTACTACTTAGCTTGTCACATTCTCTTTCTGA